>CANXYC012893595.1:0-20826 GCA_948193065.1 Aleurites moluccanus
TGCTTCATCGGGCCTTTCTTCTTCGGAAGACATCAAGGCATCAAGCTTTCCACGCTTGGGGCACTCAAATGCCCGATGGGGTCCCTCACACAAGAAGCAAGCAATCTTCTTTGGAGGATGGCCTTTGTCTTCTGCCTTGGCCTTGCCTTTTTCCTTGTTGGCTTGGTGGCTTCCCATGGAAGACTTCCCCTTGTCTCCCCCACCTTTGCCGCTGTACTCGGGCTTTTTCCCCTTGTCCTTCGGTGGAGCATTTTGCTTGAACTCGATGAGTGATTCGGCAACAGCCATGGCAGTGGCGAGATCTTGGACTCCCCGCCTTTGAAGTTCAAGCTTGGCCCAATTGGAAAGGCCATCAAGGAAGCTAAAGAGGGCATCTTTGTCTCCCATATCCGGAATTTCTAGCATGAGCTCTGAAAATTCCTTCATATACTCCCGAATATGGCCTTCTTTATGCTGTAACCGGCGAAGCTTGGCCCGTGTTTCGTCTTCAGCATGCTCCGGATAAAATTGCCTCTTAAGCTCACGCTTGACATCCTCCCAATTGTCAAGGCTGCACGTCCCTTTCTTGGCGTCCTCACACCTACAACGCCACCAAACAGTTGCAATATCATCAAGATATAAGGGAATTGTGCGTACCTTTGTTGCCTCATCTAGTATGCCAACAGCGTCGAAGTAGCGCTCCATATTCCAAAGGAAATTGTCTATCTCCCTCGCATTCCTTGCACCATTGTAATGCTTGGGTTTGGGAGCATCGACCTTCGGATGAGGGGAAGAAGGACCCGTAGCATTAAAGCTAACAATGGCAGCTTTGACAATGGCAAGCTCCTCCTCAAGCTTGTCCACCTTTGCCTTATAATCCACTACAGCAGCCTCAAGATAATTATTTCTCTTTGTGAGATCTTCCAGCACCACATTCAAGGCTCCTTGCATGTCGCCTCGAAGATCATTCACATCCCCCTTTGATGCTACCTCGTCGGGACTAAGGACTGTGTCTTCGACCTTCCCCTGTAAGTCAGACACAATGGCCTCCAACCTGGCCAGCCTTTCTTCCATGGATACTAGCCGATCTCGGGACTTTTCCCTTTGTCCCTTCCCAGCCTTCGGGGCCACTTCCGAAGCTTGGGCTTGCTGCTGCTCAACTGGTGTATTTGCCATGAAAACGAGTTACCAATGAAGCTTGGACACCCACAAGCTCTTGCAAGTAATCGACTTGCTCTGATACCAACTGTCACGGGGCTATTGTTTCCTCCCACAATTCCCGTACGGCACTAGCAAACTTCCTCCCAAGAGTAAGCTAGTCAGCCTTTCCTTGAATGCCAAAACCGTTGGCAAAGTAAGCTAAAGTAAGCAAAGAAGAACACAAGAGAGTTTGGAAGAACTTTGAAAGACTCTTTGTTACTAAAGCTTGATTACAATGCTTTCTATGTTACAAATGAAAGAATGGCTAGCCTATTTATAGGCATTCCACCTCCTCAATGGACGGTGGAGATGAATCCTATCCGACGGTCTAGATGTCCACACAATTCTACATATTTACAAGCAAACTAGTATATACAAGAGAATGCTAGAATGTTCCACACTAATCTAGCTAATTCTAGCCATCTCTACACAAATGTGGAAAGTGATGGAACCTTGGAGAATTGCGGAGAAAATTCTAAAAATTTCCAGCATGTGACAGCTACTTTAGTGTTCGTGCTAGGAGTTAGGCTTTGTACCAAGGAAAGAAGAGTGGAGTCTCCATAATGAAGGAGCTCTCTGGACAATACGGGGACGAAATGTACATAGTGCACGTCTTCTTGCCTAGAGGCTTTATATAAGAGAAATTATGCCATACAAAATTCCCTATTGGCTTAATGGTTGGTCGAAGCCCCGAGGATTGCCCCAATGTTTTGCTATTTGTTTGTCTTAAATTATGTATCCTTGCTATTCTTTCGTCGTCCAAGACAAAATGCTGCAACATATTCTAATTGTTTGTCTAATTAGATAACAGTGTAAACCTATAAAAAACCATAAATTCGTTGTTCTTCATTTCTTTAGTAGCTTGAAGTCTCTACCTTCTTGAACTGTTTGATAGGTAATTGAAATATTTGATTTAGCATTTTAGACTAGCTATTAATGCATCAAGAAGAGATTGAAGATTTATTACTTGACTACCCTGAAAATCTTCGATTTGCTCCCTTTAATTTTTTAACAGCGGATGATAAAGAGGGGAGAACTTGAGATTCGAAGATGTTGTTTATGGGCAAATTAGCCATTTTAATTAATGACCCAACATACAAATTTTTGTACTCTAAAAAGATAAACTCAAATTAATTTATGTTTTACAGTGAATTTTGATTTAATTGGAAATCTAAAATCTTAATCAAAATCTAATTAATCAAAAGTAAATATCTCTAGACTAGACTTGTTCATTTTTCTTTACAAAATGAAATCTCATGAAATCCAGTTCAATGTTTTTCTATCGGGCATCATTAATTCTTATCCACTCCTAAAGAGGAAACTTTCTAGCAATGTCAATAGTAAAAAAGACACAGAGTAGGCACACAACCCAAATTTATCTAGAATTATCCGAGACAAACACTTCTATAATTGGATGACACAAAAATCAGAGAGCCTCAAAACATTCTTACCAATTCACCACCTAATGGTATCAAATCTTGCCTTTCTTTAGTTCAATCCTTTTCAAAAGTTCCTTCCGAAAATTTATCAAAACCTAAAACCATCAACGAGAGCCAACGACACTGCAAAGGAAGAGGGAAGAAAGGCGGAGGAGAGCATAAGGTTAATTTCACATTACAGCAAAAATCTTCCTAAGCTTCAACGAAGTCTTTCTCATATGCACCGTCAACTGTATGTGTATTGTAAGTCTCGTATCCGAAGTCCTCGTCAAGATTCTCCATAGTTTTCCCAAAAACAAATGACTTTGTCCCCATTGTCGTAAAAGGCATTAAACCAAAAGCTCTAGCTGTTTTGATTTCCCTAGCAAGCTTCCTCTGGGCCTTGGCACTTATGCCAGTCTACACAATGATCAGTAAGACATATGAGACATCCACATAATCTTATCATATAGATTCAATGAACTACAATATTTGAATTTGCACTCATAATGTAAATTACCTTGCTTCTCTTAATAATAATTCCAGCATCTGTTATGAAGTTTGCAAGGAATCTAACGTTCTGCACAGATAATTCACTTAGATTCATACCAAAATTGAAAGGATTACCAACGGATAGCTACATGCTAATTTTATGATTTAACAAGATTTTTTGGAAATAATAAACAACAAATACAAATAAGCAATTATTCTTGGATGGACAGTAAAAGTAGAATTGCAAGCACCACCGGCAGAAACTGACGTTTAACCAGGAGTTGACAGAATTGAAAAATGAAAATGTCAAAGAACCTCCAAATTGCTTCTTTACATGGGACTCGACCATGAATTAACTATTTCAAAAAGAAAAAAATTGAGTTCTCCTAGAAAATCATGGGACGAACAGCTTGGTATTGATCTAGGAAAATAAATGAGAGAAATGCATCATCCCCAAAGACCCGAGCAAATGACGTCTAACTTCCCACCAATTCACCAACCACAGGTGATGATCCAAAGATATATGAGCAATGGACAATTGTTAACTCATAATCAACGGGGATAGGAAAACCCATCCATTTGCAGTGTGAATCTCATGTTAATTAACCAACTCTATAGCATCATCAATTTAAACCTATTTGTGGCATTCATGGTTCCCTTTTAGATTTTAAGGGTGTGGGAACAACAAGAGTTATATGCTAAGCTCACCCGGAAATCAGCTTTTTTCAGAACTTCCTGGGTTGTTACTTCAAATTCACGTCTTTTACGAGGTTTATGGACTCCTGGCTTTCTAAGATCCAGATCCTGCAAAATCCATCCAGCGCTCAGACAAGACTAACATAAGCATTAAAAAGGCATGAAAGGTACAAAATGGCACCTGCAATAGCAAAGGTTCAGTGCCAAAGAAAAAGGATAATTGGAAAGTTGTCAAAGTCGAACATAGATAACAGAGCAAATAAGAAAAAAATTTAAACAAATATTTTTTTATGACTTTTAGATTACTTCATTTCAGAGCAACTACAAAAGTTACTATGAATAATTTACTTTTAATAGCAAATTATGCTATTGTTTGATGAAATTGGATTCATTAAAAATTCATATCAATTTGCAAATATAATCAGTCATACAAAACAGTTGGAATAATGAACCCAACCTGCTTAATGATTTTAACAGAATTATTCCATCTGGTAAAGTGATGAAGAATGAGGAGAAAATGAAGCAGTTAAGAAAAAAGAAAATAAGATTTAGGAATTATTTTTGTTTAATTTTTAAATTAGGAATTTTATTTCATTTTCCTTGTTAAATTTGTTTTAGATTTCTTTTCTATGTTTACTCAAGTTTCTTGTTAAATAAGTATTTTAATTAGTATTAGGTTACTTTTAAGGATTTAAGTTCCTTTTCAGTTTAGAATTACGATTTATCCTAATTAGTATAAATATGGCACTGTTAGTCAAATAGTATTGTATTATTATTATTTTCAATCAATTCAGAATTCTAAATTAGAACTTACTATTTTCTTGTTCCAATTACAATCACTATCACCATTTTATTCTATCCCTAATTGTTGAAGTCTAATTACTATAAATTTTTTTCACTCCGCTGAATGGTATCAGAGCTAGAAACTTGAATTTTTTCAATTGTTGCCTGAGGGAGATGCAATCAGCCCAACAAACAGCATTGGCTGAAATGCGAAGAATGATTGAGGATTTGACTCGGGCCCCTAATGGAGATTTCGGAAGGCAACAACAAACAACTCGAGATTTCAGAAAATCTAGAAGATGAAGAAGAAGAAGCCAAGGACGTAAACCCTTTTCATGAAGTTGGACCCACAAACCAGGCGGCACAAGATGGACTGGAAGATTTATTAGCACATGCTCTTGATTTGAATTGTGGAAAAGTCAAGATTGATAGCTGATTTTCATGACAAATTATATGCAGATGATTATTTGGATTGGGAAGCCAGTTTGGAGAATTATTTTAAAGAATTAAAAGCAGTTTTTGATAACCATAATAAAGAAATAGTTAAAACCAGTTTTTGATAATTATAACAAAGAGATGAGGAAGTTGAAGAACTAAAACTAGTTTTTGATGAATATAAAAAGATAGAGGAACCTGATGTCCATCCAGTATATGGTGATTCCTTGGTGGTGCAAAGAGTGATAACAATGACAATCAATGTGGAAGAGGCAAAGTAGTTGGCAAGTAGAAATTCTAAAAGCAGCAAAAGTACTTATCTACTAAAATATTTGAAACTAAAAGTAGTGAAATAGGTGTCCTATATGCTTTAATTAGTCAACCATCAATAAGTGACCAGGTCACTATAATAATCCATTGAAGTTAAGCAAGAATTAAAGGAGTTAGTTAATGACAATTTGCCAGACAATTTACCACCTCTAAAGAATATTGAACATATCGTTGATTTAGTATTTCAATTGTTAATTCTTCAACACTGTAAAACTCGAGGATGAGTTCTTTTCCAACGATGGGAAGAATGATAGTTGAGAAAAAAGAAGATAATATTTAGGAATTATTTTTGTTTAATTTTTAAATTAGGAATTTTATTTAATTTTCCTAATTTAATTTGCTTTAGGTTCATTTTTACACTAGAAGAGTCAGAGGGCTGGTTATAAAGAGATGAATTTGGGCTTGTATGAAGGCTAAGGATGGTTAGAAACTGTATATGGAAGGCTGGGGCTTGTGAGTAAGGGATTTGAGATGCAAAACTGAAACAAAACAAAGAGTTACGGGTTTTTTTGGTATTGTGATAGTAGAAATAGTAAATTTCGGATAAAATAATGTGAACATCACAACTAAACTTTTTAGAACATCACATCCAAGATCCTATGGCATTACCTCTAGGAATGAATTGCATCATACAACTCGAAATAACATAATTGTAGTTTTTTTAATTCATTAACAAAACTTCCTTATAAACATTACAATGCAAGGTATTTATAGACTCTAACAATTCCTTTTCCTTAAAGAAAATAACTTCAGAACTAGTTTCCATCCTATAAGGATTTAAATTCCTAAAATAAACTAAAATAAATAATACTATCATAAACCCGCAAAAACTCTAAAATAAGACATTAAGATAAATATAAAGACTCCTACTGAAATAGAGAGATTTTCCAACAAAACTGGAAATTACAAAATTGCCCTTTATTTAAAATAATAGACCAACAGATAACTAGATGCATAAATTAAACTTTAATTACTCTATAATTTGTCCAATAAGCCTATATTAAATCTAAACCATAGTTCTAAATTTGAGTCCCTGAATTTGAATTTTCTTTTATTCCTATTCTCCATCATTTTTACATGATTATTTAGTTTTCTTGTTAAATAAATATTTTAATTAGTATTAGGTTACTTTTTAGGTTTTAAGTTTCTTTTCAGTTTAGGAATAGGATTTATCCTAAATTAGTATAAATGAGGCTCTGCTAGTCAAATACTATTGTATTATTATTATTTTTAATTCAAAATTTTAAATTTGAGATTTTTTAAATCCTAATTATTTTCTTATTCCAATCACAATCACTACACTCTTATATCCTGATTGTTGAGATCTAAATGCTATAAATTTTTCTGTTGTGCCAGAGAAACAATATAACAAATTAGAAAACAAGTAACCAAAATATATGGATGACTTATAAGACCACAAAACAAGATTCACCAGGAAATCCTATTCCTTCTATGATCCAAGGAGAATTATTCTCTCAAAAAAGACATCAACTGAAAAAATCATCACTTCCATAATAGGAAGTATGTCTCATAAAATATAATGACAGCGGAAGGCAGATAAAAAGGTATAACATTCAACTCTAGTCTGTATTATATGGCTTAAGGCATTTCTTTTCTTTTCTTTTCCTTTATTCTTCTTGTTTTTGAAAAAAGCCCTCCCTATTTCACTAGGTCTCCAATATTTCATAGTAGAATATGAACAGTAAAAGTACTAGATGCATAGCTTATACTACATATAATTTAATAAATTCCTAAAACATTAGTAAAACATATGCATTCCTGACTCTTTTCATCCCAAAGTTTTCAAATCTGATTAAACTCTACTTTGTGCTCTATATCAGACTTCTTCAAATTCTTTTATTAGATTGAAAATAAAGTAATCAAATTCATTTTTGGTGTACTACATGGTCAGAAAGCAATGCAAACATAAAGTACGATGCAGTTAAAGCTAGTGCTTTCAAAATACTAACTGCAATCTTCCAAGTACAGATGTCATGGTTAAATACTGCTTGCCTTAATGTCATAAGTTGATCCAGGTTGAAAAGTCACATCTGGTCGAAAAGCATAGTCTTCTCGTGCTACTTCCTCAGGATCAAACTCAAAATATGTGGCTGCTTTCTTCAACTTTCCATCCATTCCATCTGATAATGTGTTAAAACTCTCATCTAGGCCATCCAAAGTCTGGGAGTTATTTCCTTCATTCAGTCTGAAACTAGTCCTGTTACGAGCTTTCTCAATTCTATCAAGCTTTTGGTAAAAGGAGTCAGAAGCAGAGCTACCTCCGGAACCAAATATCCGCCACTCAAACTCATCATTAGACTCAAAGGAAATAGGGTTTTCCTTATCACCACTGCTACTACCACCTGTCCAAATACCAAAAGAAAAAAACAACAACAATGGAGCTGACATATCGGGGAACATGATTCCCATGTTTAGATTAAAAAGAAATGTGGCCTCCCTAATAACGTACTTGTTTGGAATTAAATAATTCCCATGATTATTAGAGTTAAAAGAAATGCTGGAATTCAAAGTCCATTTCTATAGAAACTGACTACAAAAAAAATTCAACAATTTTGGTTAGATTTCAAATTGATTCTATAAATGGATTTTAGAGAAACCTTACGAAAATGCTATATACAACCCATAATATCCATCTACTCGACACTAAAAAATCAATTCTCCCACCACTACCGCACTATCATCCATATTCATTTCAGAAAATGGATTAAGAAATGCTTTTCCACTACAATTAGTTCTATAACTCATACGTTTAAAACCAAAAATCAATGAGCAAAGTTAAGAATCAGAAATAGATAGAAAGATGAACCTATAGGAGCAGTTGTAGAGAAAGGTTTGGCGAAATGGGAGGCGAGGCACTGGCGGTATAAGCCACCGCTAATGAAGCGCAACGCAACGCCCCCTATTCTTCTCATGTCTTCTCGTTAGCAAGTTTGGGAGAATTTGTCAGAGTGACTCACCGAGTCCCGATTAGGTTTAACGTGGGCTTTTCATGTTAGACAAATTAACCAATTTTAATATTATATAATTCTTTTATAATGAATTAATTTTTAAATAAATATTTTTTACCAGCTTTCCGTTGCCCAAAAATACAATTATCATTCTAAAAAAAATTATTATTATAAAATATAAATAATAGCTCATTCTAAAAATGCTATAAATTTATATAAAAATATAATATTTATTTATTTTTAATAAATAATTAGATAATATTTTATCTTACTAGTTTCCATTCTAATTTTCAAGTGTAAACGCATAACATTATAAAAAATTCTATTACCATTTTATTAATTACTAATATTTGATTATATTTTACTTGTAGTTATAAATATATTAAATTATTATTAAAATATTTTATTTTTTTAATTTAGAAAATATCTTTTATATAAATAAAAAATATCTTTATTAATTTTTAAATATGAAAAGTATAATTTTTTCTATTAATAAACTTTTTAATTAAATAAGTGAGAAACTATTAAATATTAGTGAGAATTAATAATTATAAAATTATAAAATTTATTAATTAAAATAGGCCATATAGCTTATAAAGATAATTTAATATAGGAAATGAGACATAAAAGGTTTTTGGACGGATGAAATTAATTCTTTAAATATAAAGAGTCAAATATCACTATCTATTTTAGATTTAAATATTAAAGAGATCGTTAGACTTTTATTGTATTATATTGACTCTTTATACTGTTGTTAATATTTTTTGTTTTTTCCACCCTAAAATTCACATTATGCTTCATTCCTTTTAATCCTAATAAATTGCTTGTTAGAACTACTGTAGGAAGACCAGTGTTCATTTCTTGGTTTTCAGTTTCATTGTATCATGTTATTCAGTGCAAATTACTAAAATTGATCAAATATTTCTTCTAAAATACGAATTGGGCAATGACAGTAATAGCAACGTATGAATGAAAGTGTGATTTAACAAAAAACGAACAATAGAATTTGTCAATTGATGGTTGATTGCGATCTATTTTGAGGCAAAGCCACGAACACTCTTTCTATTTTCTCCAAGAAAAAGAGAAAAAAAACCTCTACAATGGGATAGAAAGTTGCTAATCTAGCTTCACATAACACTTCCATCAACATAAGAATTACAGTTTTTCACCTCCAAGATTGAGAATTTTGGATGACATATAGGTGTTTTTTGGCCCCATGCCATTAGTAATTAGTTAGTGACTTTCTTTTATCAAGTGAGAGAATCAACCTTACCCTATTTTACATCACATTAATCCATTTAATTATCAGCAAATCTTTCACCTTCAGCTACCTCGGCAATTCTTCAAAACAAGCAATTAGATTGACCAAGTAATCCTAATGAAAATCCATGGCTTGATGTTGTTTCTATCAATCCACTTCATTATCGTGACTTTCATTAATTCTGAAACTAAGCTTGTTTTAGTTTTACAATGGCTAGCACAAGCAGCAGGAACTTTCTGAAACTTGTGTGGAGTTGTCTTTATATATATCAAGTGAGGTATACAAGTTAACATGTAGAAATAATATACACAAGCTATCTAATTAGCTACAACTACAAGCATTGGGCCCTTGACTGAAACTCTGGTTGACCCTCTGACGACTCACCTTGTACAATCTCACTATTGCCCTGCAAGCCAATGGTAATTATGTTCAGAAAATCAAGCAGCACTACAAAATAACATTAATGAAAAAAGCCTGAGCATGTTATTCAACACAAAATTCGTCCAATACAGTATCTTAAGAGAAAAAAATAATAATAATAACAACAAGATTCAACACCATTCTTCTGCAAGTCTAAGGTTAATTTGTGTTGGTCTCAGACAAAAGGCCTCGAGTATTGGATCATATATAAATGATTTGATGCAATGCAAGTTATTTTGAGTAAGTTATTCAATAAAAAATTACGATGCAAAATGTAGTGATAAAAATATAAGCAAGCTGTGAAGTGAGGACAAATGTACCCATGAGTTTTACTAGCCATGAGCATTTCTTTGGTTCACCCAAATAACCTACATATTTCCTAACATTAGAACCTTCTAAACTCCCAAGGAAAAATAAAATAATTTTAACACTGAAAAGGCTTTTCTTTTCTTCTTATTTTGGTATTGCAACCATATGGTATAAAAAACTAGTTTTCATACGCCATGCTAAATCCACCCTTAGGAACTAGACAAAAGTAGCTCATTGCTATTTGCTAGGACAAAGAGACTCGAAAAGAAAATACTTCCTTATGGCCTGATCTTAGTAATCAAACCCTATTCAACAACATGAGGATCATACCCACTTGCTAACCAAACAAACCCTAACTTGCATTGATTTTAAGCATCATTAGTTTGTTATTACATAAATGGGGAGACTTATTAGATTAACCAAAGATCATTTCAAATTGTAAGTCTCTTATTCAAGGCTGATAAGGGTAACAAGATGATGTGCATTGTAAACGCAAAATGGAAACAAGAACAAAAATTGCAATAAAAAAATATTAAAATAGAAAAGAAAGGAAAACTTCAAATAATTTAATGTTGTTCGATTTTGTGAGAAATCTACATTCACCGGAGAACGACACATAGAAATTTTATTTTAAAATGAAGAGTACAAATTATAATTCTCATTATACAAGAAACCTAACGCCACTCTTTTAAAAAAAAAACACGCCCTAAAAATTTTAGAATTGATTCACTCACAGTTCCTTCCAGCATTTTTAGTAATGCCTGTGGAACGCCCTCTCCAGATACATCTCTGCCGATATTGGAACTCTCTGCCAGCAAAGAAAAAATAGAAGCAATTATTATAAATCAGATGTCCCGGTATATAAAAGCAAAATCTTTATGCTAACAAATCACAATACCTATTTAGTCATTTTGTCAACTTCATCGATGTAGACAATCCCTCGCTGAGATACTTCCACATTGAATTCAGATGCCTAATTGGCACAGAAAAAAAATACATAAAAAATTGTTAAGAAAGACCAAGAATACAAGCACAGAAAAATAGAAGAAAGCTGTAGTCAATAACCATATTTCAAGGCAAAAGAAGATAAAGATACAAACGGTCAGTTCAAACAGTTCCCTGAGCAAACGAAGCTTTGATTATTTTGCTCAAACTTGCACAAACACGAGGGTAATATGCACAGAGACATAAAATACACAATTTATGAAGATGAGCTAATGAAAATAACCAATTTATGAAGACGTTCTATGATTTAACCTTACTTCTTATTTGCGGAATAATCTTTATCTCCTTATTCATTCTTATTTTCATGGATACTAATGCCAGACAACAGAAAAAATGAAAAAAAAAAAAAAAAAGAAAAACCTAACGACCTTCACTTTACTACGAACAAGCTTGTTATTCGATTCTCTTGATGCAAGCCTGTTACTCGATTCTCTTGATGCAGGACAATGAAACACTAAGATTATTCTGACTAAATGATAGTGAAGAAAGAATGACAAATACAAACATTGCTTGAACTGAAACTCTATAACTGAACTACTGATTTCTTTCATTCTTTCATTCTTTCATTCCCACGGGATCAATTAACTCAACTTGAACCTTGACTTTGATACAAAAGTTTCATGCCAAAACCAAGCCTACTTCATGATAAAGCAAAGATGTAAGTTTTTCCACAAATATGGTCTTTATTTTTGAAAAAACATGTCAAAAACTATTAGTAAGCTCTTAAACGGGGTAATTCTGAAATAAAACTATTTCAAATTATGTACATTCCACTCTCACTACCAACAACTGGAGCTGATTTAGAAGCAGGGTGGTTTAAATTGAATTGAGTCTTATTCCACCCCTAAGATAAGAAGTTGGGGTCCTCAATAAAAGGCAATCTTTCATTGAGAAAGTCAAGTATCTAGTAGCACAATTAGCTGTTGTTCCAGTTGATGAAGCAGTAGATGAACCAATATATTCTGGTGATTTTGTAGTTGATTTTATTTATAAGGCTGACCCAATTCCATATCCTTAGGATCTCGTAATAGCACATCCAATAACAGATTGAGCAGATCCGGCAACAGAGATAGTTGTCATTGTTCCCATTTAACTCATTTAGTTTCGTTTATAGATTTCTTTCCACGTATTTTGATAGCACAAGTAGTTGTTACGGACCCAGTAGCTAAAGCATAGGTAGCAGAAATAGGAGTATCATAACTAGTTTCATCTCGAAAGCGAGAAGCCGCCACTGGCAGGTGCAGTTTCACCAGTTATGCTAGGTGAACTACCTGTGTTTTTTTCGGGCGAAAGATAAGTGTTCACCATCCCTTTCTCACTATCATTTAGTCAGAATCAATCTCAATGTTCGACTATCCAACATCAAGAAAATCGAATAACAGGCTTGTTTGTGGTAAAGTAAAGGTAGATAGGTGTCTTTCCGTTTTTGTTATTGCCTAGCATTAGTATCCATGAAAACAAGAATGAATAAGGAGAAAAAAATTATTCCATAAATAATAAGTAAGGTTAGATCATAGAACTTCTAAAAAGTTGAAGCTTAACATAAGCATTGAACACTTTAGATTAGGTTTTGGCCTATACACAATGCATAGATACGAGTCTATCTCCAGGAGGCAACAGAGTTGATATACACTAAAAAAAGACAAAGAACACCATACATGAAAACGAATATCTCCATACACTTATTTAATTTAAACCTTAAAAAAAGTCGACGAACTCTTTTAGTCTTCTCAGGCAAAAAGGCAAATTACTGCCTCCACGATTAGTGTCTGCTGCTCCTGGCGTAGTCTGTAAAGTCTTTCTTCCAGTTTCCGAATTTTTTTATAGCTTGCTTCCATTCGGACTTCAATAGCAGCCGGGTTCACAGAGCGAATATACCTCAAGAAACCATTTAAAATTCTTCGACTATTTAGAAGAGCATTTTCTATATTTTCTATCTCAACATGAATTTCAGCAAGTCACTGGCAAACAACAAAAATTAAAGCAGGGAGGACCACAGCTTCTTGATAAACACTGGTAGAAAACTTTTTTCTGTTCTTTGTTTTTGTACAGCACAAAAGCTTATCGAGCCTTTCTTTATAGATTGTAGAAAAATTTCTCCTAATGCTGTACGAATTGCATGGCTGACACAATCTTAGTACAATAACCACGTTGTCTATATGAAACAACAAACTTTGCATAATTATTTCACCTAATCTATCAAAGTGAAGTCAAAAATGGATTATGCGGATCATCCATGTCATGCTAGGATTTGGGAAGGACATTTACAAGAGTGGGATAAGGTTTAAGAGAAAAGAAACACAGAAGGATTTTTTTTTCTCTAACTGGCTGTGAGCATGGAATTTCGTTGCTTTGCAGAGGACAAGAGAAATTTGGTGTTGCAGGACTAATTTCCGGGAGAAGGTTGATAATTGGTTGATTTGTTTTAGCAGGTATATTGATATGAATGAACATATTCTAGATATAGAATGTAGAAGAATCTTGCCATACGGAATGAGCACTTGAGTACAGTACAATCATGACTTCGTTGTGTGAAGAAACTAAAAGACTTGTAAAGCATGCACCTCAATCACTCTACATGTGTGAATTGAATGAAATGACAAGTACAACCAGCCTAAGCTGGTTTTCCACCTATTTGTGAGTGTTCAACTATTTGGATCAAATTCTAAAGGACATATTTGTAGTCAATTTGGGGTCTCCATAGAAGATATTGCAAAGTTTATACACCAGGTCCTCATGTGTCTCATTTTGGATATTTAAAAAAATTTATAAAATTTTTAAAAAATTATATTTTGATAGTGTTTGATGTAATGAATCTGTTGATATATTTTTTATACTAAACAAAAATCATTTGGATAGGAAAAAATATATTATAAATTTTATGTATTATATTTAACGGTCTAGATTTAACGCATTTATAATACATTTTTAACTGGCCAAATAATTTTTGTTTAGTATAAAAAATATATCAACAGATTTATTAAATCAAACATTATCAAAATATAATTTTTTAAAAATTTTATAAAATTTTTAAATATTCAAAATAGAATACATAAGGAGCTATTGTGTTGACCACGTACACATGTGATTCTGCTCTTTCAGAAGTGCACGCATAGTTCAGCTCAGGAAAAAGTTCCTAAGGTCCAGAGAGAGATGAAGTTTATAGTCAACTTCTGCCTCTCAGATAGCTTTCTTTTCCAGCATTATAGAGATGAATGTAATATTAATAATTATTGATAGTTTAAGTTTATGCAGTTTTCCAAAATATCAAATTTAGGGCTTGGTTGTGGGCTTGTTTCATGGTGAATTTATGGACTTGAATACTTCTCATACTGAATTCGAATTTGTAAATTAAACTTGACTTGTACCTGGAACACAGAATAAGGGTATCTTAATATTTAATTATTTAATAATATTTATTTTAAAATTTTAATAAGTTAAAAATTATTTAAAATTATAAATTAAAATTTTTAATTTAAAATAAAAAATTATTTTTTAAATTAACCCAATACAAGTAAAATTTTAGAAAAAACAAAAGAAAATAAAAGAAAAGGACCTAGCAAATTCCCTGCTATCTCTCTCTTTCCAGCTCGATTCCTGTCATTGAATCTCCTTCTCTCACTGTACCTCAGTTGCTCCGTTTGGCTCCAATTATAGGCCACCTGCCTCTTTATTTCCTCACGGCAGCTAAAAACAATGCCTTCTTTGTTAATCCCAAAGCTCCCCATTTTCGCAATAAAATCGCCAGCACTCTCACTCTCATTTCTCTTGTAAAAAAACAAAACCGAACCAGACACCAATTTCTTTCTCGCTTTTCTCTGCTTCCAAAATCATGGCTCCTATCAAAATCAAACAGTCGCTGAATCCAACGGCTCAAACTCTAACTAGCATGACGTCGTCTCAAGAAGCGCGTCTTCTTGTCCGTGAAACGCTGCGTATTAGTGCTAATTTGGCTAATGCTCCTCCTGCACTGTCTCAGGCTTCTTTTGTTTCTACTCCGGCTCAGTCCGTTTCTTTGATTGATAATAGTAGGAGGTTAGGTCTCGTGGAAGATGAGTTCATTGATTCGAGTTTGAGGTTGATCTGTTGTGAGGAAATAGATGGCCGGAGATGGAAGTACGTTGCGGAAAACGACGGCGTTGGAAATTTTAAGAAGAATTCAATTCGTGCTGTTAGTTTGCAGACACCACAAGCTCCTGTTGAGGTCAGTGCATGATGCTCGCACATACGTTTTCTGAGTTCTTATTTTGAATTTTCTGATCTAGTTTGCTACATTTTTTAAATTTGCTCAATTTTGAATCTTGAATTTCAGTTATGGATTTAAATGCGTTGTAACTTTTATGTATAGTTGTCTTTCAAGCTCAGATTTGTTGTTTCATTTTTCCTTCCTTTCTCTCTTTCTTGTTTTTTTTGTTTGTGCAGAGAGCTTGTGTCTGTGTGTGGTTAGGAATTTTTTTCTGTTTGATATGGACTGAAAGGAATTGAAAAATGGCATTTTGAATTAATTTAAGATTAGGATTGGTTATCAATACAATTTTCTATATGATTTTATTGGATTCCTAGCTGGATAGAAATCTTGGTTTTATGGCAAAATGTATAATTCTTGATTGTTTCAACTTCTAATTTTAATTAAATTTCCTTCTTCTTTTTTTTTTTTTTTTTTTTTTTTTTTTTTTTTTTTCTGGTTTCCAAACATATTGTTAGATATTTTTTTTGGGATATTGTTGCTATTGATTGCAATTATATTTTAAACTTTGTTTTTGCATTATGTGTTAGTTGTATGAAGAATCAAACATTGACATTAATTAACATACACACATGTGCTAATCATGTGCAGAATAACATAGAAGCAAGGGAAAATACATAGTCTTATTATTGATAATCCTAGTTGTATATTGTGGGAGAATGTGACACTTATAGGCAGATACATGTTTGCATTGTATGTTATGATTATGACCCTTTGCTTTCTGTGGGAGTAAGATTTCATTGCACTTAAATGTTTTTTTTGAGTATTATTTGTATATGCTTGCATTGAATAAAACAGGGAAGAATTTTGACCAAGTAACCCTGTGAGGTGAACTGAGTGTAATTGATATGATCTGAAGTAGGGTCATGTATATATTAGATTTTGATCAATCTTTATCTAATTAGTTTTAGTATAATATATCTATGGGTTATATAATTATATTAAAATTAAGTATATTAGTGAGTTTTGGGCCTGTTTTGTATTAGCTTATAGTCCAAAATTAATTTAGGTTTTATTTTTATCTTATTTAGGAAGATGATCCTTATCTAGGAAGATGATCCTTATCTAGGAATATTATTCTTATCTAGGAAGGTTATTCATATTTAGAAAATTTATCTTATTTAGGAAGTTAAAATTAAGATTTTCATGTAAGCTAGTCATTATAAATATCTAACTATTTATGTAAAAAAAACTTCAGAATTTTGATTAATATAAATTTTGTGAGAAAATTCTCTCAATTTTGGTTCTTGTTAAGAATCGTTTTGAACTTATCAAAGTTAACCACTTTGTGGCGTTCATCAATTATACCAAGGTTCTCTAGCACAGGTTGCTATTGGGTCGATGTTTTCTTGTTCAAATCTGATTTGGCTTTTCAAGGGGTCGCATACCATGCGTAAAGGTGTTGGGTCTCAAAGCAAATCGGTTGGGGTTCGCATCAGTTTGGTATCAGAGCTTAGGCTCTAAATCAGATTTGCGTATCTTTATTATCACGTTTCCTTGTTTTCGTTCCTTCATGTTTGTTTTCTGTTTTTATTTGTTTTTGTATCGTTTCCGTACCTTTTCGTTTGTTATCATAAATTATTTATTTATTTTTTTTTTTAAAAAAAGACACAAGTGAACTTGAATACTCTTGATATGAAATACTAAGAGAGTGAAGTGAGATATTCTTTTACTTTTCTAACAATTTTTGCTGCTAATCACAATGAATAGCAAAACTAAGGACACTCAAGCAATTGACATTATCTCTAAATTGGAGGCCTTTGAAAAACATTTTCAAGCCATGAACTTGCACTTTAAAAAGATGAGAGAAGGATTAGAGAGACTAGAAGGTTCGTTCTCAAAGAGGCAAAATCCAAATACTTCAATTGCACAAAAGAAAGCAATGAAATCTAAAGAGGAGATGCTTAAGGAATACTATAAAAGAGTTTTTGTGGAAACTAATAAAGAACGTGAGAGGTGGAAAGCCGAGCAAAGAGTTAAACGTCAAAGAAGAAAAACTGAAGAGAAAGCTGCATCAATATCATTAACAGAGCAACTTAAAAATGAGATTAAGAATGGTGAGGTTGGAAACATAATAATTTACCCCATCGAAGTCAATTGTAAAAATTAATTGGGTGGAAGGGACAATGAAAAAAGAAAATGAGACACCATCAATAGAAATTGTTATTCATGAAGAAATTCCACTATTTGAAACTCATCAAGAAATTTTAGAGTAAGAAAAAGATGTGATTCATGTAGAAGTTCAAGAAGATGAAGGAATAAAGGAAAATACAGTGAATTTTGTTTTACCTCATGATATCTTTGATTTTCCTATAAAAGATTTACAGATTCAATTCCTACAAGTCATCAAGGAAGGAAATTGGCTGATTTGTGTAATGTTCTTACTACTTCAACTCTTCAAAGTCAGAGGTAGAGTTTTCTCCAACAAGAGAAGAATGACACTTGCAAGAAAAGTTTCGAATTTCAATGATACCATGGCACATGATTCGAAGACGAATCATTTTTCAAGAAAGGGGGAATGATATGATCTGAAGAAGGGTCATGTACATATTAGATTTTGATCAATCTTTATCTAATTAGTTTTAGTATAATAATAAATCTATGGGTTGTACAATTATATTAAAATTAAGTATATTAGTGAGTTTTGGGTCTGTTTTGTATTAGCTTATAGCCCAAAATTAATTTAGGTTTTATTTTTATCTTATTTAGAAATTATCCTTATCTAGGAATATTATTCTTATCTAGGAAGGTTATTCATATTTAGAAAATTTATCTTATTTAGGAAGTTAAAATTAGGGTTTTCATGTAAGCTAGTCATTATAAATATCTAGCTATTTATGTAAAAAAACTTCAAAATTTTGATTAATATAAATTTTGTGAGAAAATTCTCTCAATTTTGGTTATTGCTAAGAATCGTTTTGAACTTATCAAAATTAACCACTTTGTGGCGTTCATCAATTATACCAAGGTTTTCTAGCACAGGTTGCTATTGGGTCGAGATTTTCTTGTTCAAATCTGATTTGGCTTTCCAAGGGGTCGCATACTATGCGTAAAGGTATTGGGTTTCAAATCAAGTCGGTTGGGGTTCGCATCAGTAATTCTATATTAAATTTATGATGCAGGAATTAATGTCGTTCATAAGACCCTATGTAGTTCCTGAAGGTTTTCCTGATAGTGTTACTCCTTCTTATGTGCCATGCAAGACTTGGAGAGCTTTGAAGGTATTCTTTCAATGCTGGTTTTCAGAGAAACAACAAAATTTTTTTTGAATTATTTAAATGTGCAGTCAAATTTTATTACTTTGTTGTGATTAAATGACATATTAGCTATTAACATTTTGTTGTAGCACTTCTTTAGTGGAGCAATGGGTGTTTTCACAATAAAAGCCCTTCTGAGTTTTGTTGGAGTATCAAGCTATTCCTGGTGCTGTTGCTATCAATTGGATTCTAAAGGTAAGAAAGAATAATCCTTTGACTTTTTTCCCAGAGCAGGCTGATGTAATTTTTGCAATTATATTTATTTTTATTTCTACTGGTTCTCTTTTTTTTCTACAGAAAGATTTCGCATGGTTCATTATAAATTGTAACATGAAAAGATTTTGCATGGTTCATCATAAATTGTAAAATGCATTCAGTTGTGGGATGTTTCCAAAGGCTTCCCCATTTTAGTTGCAGTTCCATTTTTTTTGCACAACTGTTGCAACATTATTTCTCTGTATACTTAGCATGTAATGGAGATTTCCTTTCATCTTTCTCAATAAAACGACTTTGTTCTTTAAGGTGTCTCTTTGTGTTCTATCATTTGAAGGAATTACATTTATAGACTGTTGATTTCCATCCCTTTGTTGTTAAGCGGCAGTGTCTGGGTTCCCTAATCGACTTAGCATAGAAGATGTTGTGACTGCAAATACACAGGCAGATTTATGTCTGTAGTCTTGTTATACAGGTTAATTTCACCAATGGTATTTTAACTTATGGCTCGCACACATTATAGTGCTCCAACTTTATTTGGTTACTTAAAAATATTTGAATTTTACCTAACAGTAACTTTAAAATACTTATGTCTAATTTCTATCCAAAAATTAACGGAATGCTAATATGACTTTTACAACTTAGCATTTTTTAATTTTTTTTGCCACATCAACTAACCAAAAATTCACTCTTTCTATTGCGCATGGGTAATTATTGATTTTAACAGCTAATAACTATTCAACACCTCTCTCATCCTCTTCTTCACCTCTTCTCCTTCTTCACATCAAATTAATACTATTCAACTCAAATAAACTCAAAAACAAGTTAATCCCAGAATTGGAAATAAGCAAAATCAGCTTAATGGCCGTCAAATCTTGGTATTTGTACCATCCCAAATCCCCCATTCTGATCCTCAACTTTCTCTCCCAACTCTCCAACAACTTTTTATAAGTAGTTTTGTTTTTCCACTCTCCGACCGCCATTGTTTCGCTGTCGTCACTGTTACTTTAACTTTCTCTATCATCTTCATCGTATAGTACGAATTTCCCTTGGGTAATTCCGTTATCTAGAAAAAATTGACGATCCTAATACAGTTAGAATTGAAGCTAGAGATGACGTCGATGGACCGGTCTAGATTCATCTTCATTATCAATGTAATTAACCGAAGAAAGTGGTTGCGAATTGACGGAGCAAAAAGCAATTCCATCGGCGCCGACAACTCTGATTCACCAGAAACTAATAGCGGTGGTCATAAGAGCAACCCACGCCCATAAATTATTAACGATGGTAAAGATCCCAAGGCTCACATAATCAAAGGCCAAACGATGTCATTATCTAGTCAACCGATCTTGCTTCTAGAGTTTTCAGTCTCCTCTCCCCAAACGGTGTCGCTTAGTCAATTTCGCATCAGTGTTATCGAGTGAACTATTGAGCCAATACCCGAGTTAATTGACCCCTTCATTTCCTCTTCCTTCTTTCAAATACTCTAAAATCATCAACAAACACATCAAAATACTCCAAAATCTCATTGTTCACGCTGGTAAACCAGTCGTAAGCGTCATCAACGTCAAGGACAATTTACAAAGAGGAGGAGAAAGGGATTTTGTTTTTGCAGTTTTATTTGACCCAATGCCCAACTGTTCATGGGTCTTCAGGTATGGGTATTGGGTTTGACTCGATTTTGGAAGAGCAGAAGTTTGATTTGGGTATTGGGTTTCAACACAACAGAGTAAACATTTTTCTCTACCCTTGCATGCTCGTCACCTGCAAGAGATTGTAATTTTTTTTTAATATTTATCCTCATTTTCTCTCT
>CANXYC012896217.1:0-65000 GCA_948193065.1 Aleurites moluccanus
AGCAAGTAATGGCCAACACTGAATCCTGCTGCTGTCAAAGCAAAAATTTCTGAAATTTCCAAACTTCTCATTAAAATTTTAAAATTTTCCAAACAAAATAAAATTGATAACTACACTTCAAAAATTGCAGATATTACAGATAAATTTAGTCTTATGCAATGTCCAAAGAATGAATTGGAACGTAAACAAATGGAACATATTCCTTATGCATCTATTGTTAGGAGTTTGATGTATGCTCAGACTTGTACTCAACCAGATATTAGTTTCGTCGTCGGTATGCTAGGTAGATATCAAAGTAATCCTAGTTTAGATCATTGGAAAGCTGCAAATAAAGTATTGAGATATCTGCAAGGAACAAAAGACCATATGCTCACTTTTAAGAGATCTGATCATCTTAAAGTGATGGGATATTCAGATTCAGATTTTGCAGGATGTGTGGATGCAAGAAAATCCACATTTAGATATTTGTTTCTTTTAGCTGGAGGTACAATATCTTGGAAAAGTGCGAAGCAGTCAGTCATTGCTGCATCCACTATAGAAGCTGAGTTTCTAGCATGCTTTGAGGCTACTATTCATGGTTTATGGTTGCGAAACTTTATTTCAGGACTTGAAATTGTTGACAGTATTGCCAAGCCGCTGAAAATTTATTGTGATAATACCGCAGCAGTCTTCTTTTCTAAAAATGATAAGTATTCAAAAGGTGCTAAATACATGGAATTGAAATACTTTGCCGTGAAAAAAGAAGTTCATAAATAAAGAGTGTCAATTGAACATATTAGCACCAATTTTATGGTTGAAGATCCGTTAACTAAAGGGTTGCCACCAAAGACATTTAAAGAACATGTCGAAAGAATGAGTATTATTGAAAACCTTTTAATAATGTTATATTAAAGTTTATGTTCATTATATATATTGATATTCTGAATTCATTTAAGTATTGTTTTTGATAAATTTATATATCCTATTTTTCTTATGTTAGTGTATATACATAAAGGTGTTATGTGATTATTAACAGGATTTGTCTTTAACAAAGTTATTATTGTTGAACCATTATGTTACCTCTCATTATTAATCATGTTAAGTTTAGAACTAATATTATGATGCATGGAAGGGACTATGTCGATTAAATGACATACAACCACTATGATCGGTATAAGCTCTTACTTAATGGTGATTTAATGTTTTGACCATTTTTTAATAAGGATTTAACTTATTTTGCGCATTATGTTTATTATTGAACCTGGAATGATATCATATGGGCCAAATGGGAGAATGTTAGATTTTATTTTTGGCCCACATGATTTATAATCGTATATGTTAGATTTAATAATTATTAAGTATTAAATTATATAGGTCAATGAAGAGGTATGTTCTAAATATTGTATAGTTTGGTGAAAAGTTATAGTCTAAAGGTTGCACACTTTGATGGAAAGGTGCTTCCTAATGTTTATAATTATAAATAGAACATCTCTCAACCATTTTCATAGGATTTTTTTATTTTTTCCGTCTAAAATCAATATAAAGATTAAGAGTAAGAGAGAGAAATTTATTTAAATATCAATCTCTACATACAATAAGTTATAATGAATCGACAATTTATGTTCTTTTTTTATCTATTCTTATATTGTGAAAATCACATAATTCTAAGATATTTGGGGTTAATATTTATACTAGTATGAAAATTAATTTCCATAATTATGAAATTAAATTGTACATATTGATCCAAGGAATCAATATTTTTCCATTGTTAATAAAATATAAATATTGTATAGTTTGGTGAAAAGTTATAGTCTCAAGGTTGCACACTTTGATGGAAAGGTGCTTCCTAATGTTTATAATTATAAATAGAATCTCTCTCAACCATTTTCATAGGATTTTTTTTATTTTTTCCGTCTAAAATCAATATAAAGATTAAGAGTAAGAGAGAGAAATTTATTTAAACATCAATCTCTACATACAACAAGTTATAATGAATCAACAATGTATGTTCTTTTTTTATCTATTCTTATGTTGTGAAAATCACATAATTCTAAGATATTTGGGGTTAATATTTATACTAGTATGAAAATTAATTTGCACAATTATGAAATTAAATTCTACATATTGATCTAAGGAATCAATATTTTTCCATTGTTAATAAAATATATTTTTTTTTTCATTAATAATCTCAAGAATTTCATATCAAACTCATACAACTAATCAAATAAAATTTCTAACATATTTATAATATTTTTTACATATTAAATTAATAACAACTCAAAGTAAAAATAATTTATGAACCATCTAGCTTTATTAAAACTATAAAATTTTCAAATTTCATATTCAATATTAAAAAGAATAAAAAAAATAGAAAATTTATTTTCAAATTGAATTCATATTATTTATAATTACATTTAGTAGTTGTTTATTGTTATTAATAATAGCACTCATATCCTTTGAAATTCTTCAAAATTAATACATTTATTGCTAATCAAGTTAAGTGATAAATTAAAGAATATTGCTAGAAACTATTTGAAGAGTGTCAATATCACATTTCATTTCTTTTTATGTCAATTCAACCCTAATTTTAAAACTTGATTGCAGATCTACCTAGAGTTAAATTGAAAATTATAAGAATAATATTTTCATATTAGTTTGAAGAAAAAAGTAAAATTAATTTTATAATATATTATATCATACTATTAATTTAATTTTTAAATTTTTATAGAAATTAATTGAATTATTTAATTTTGTGAATTTAGTAAATAATTAATAATTACATTAATGACTTAATTAATCAAATTTATAAAGTTAATCGAAATTTAAAATTTAAATTAAAAATATATGGTATAATAAGTTTAAGGATGAATTTAATTTTTTATCTTTTAATTAATTTTTTTTAATAATTATGACTTGGATTAGAGTTGCAATTAAATTTTGAAATTAAGGTATAGTTGAAATAAAATAAAGAATAGGGTATTATTATAAAAATACAATTAAAGAAAAAAAAATACCTAAACATAAAAAAAAATATACTTCTTATTTAACCTGTATGATGAATACTCCATTTTATAAAATTCATGCATCCGCATTTATATAATTTTATATATATATATATTATGTGATCATAATTTAGAATCATCCAAACAAGGCCCTAATATTTATTAGATCTTCTTAGGGCTTTGTTTGGATGGTTTAAATTATGATATATAAAGAAAATATAAAATTTGGTTTAGGAGATAAATTTATCATAAATTATGCATATTTTTATAATTATATCTCATTATTTATTTTGTGTTAATTCTATCATAATTTTAATTTTTTTTTTATAATTTTACTCTAAATCATAATTGTAAGAAAAATTATTAATTAAAAAGCCTAAAAATCAAATTAATTCTCAAACTTATTATATTATATTATCAATTTAATTTTTAAATTTTGATTAAAGTTAATTGTGCTCTACATCCTTGCAAATTTAATTAATTTAATCATTAATTTATTAAGTATCAGTTTATCAAATTCATAAAGTTAAAAAATCTAATTAATTTCTATTGAAATTTAAAAATTAAATTAATAATATAATATAATAGATTTTAAGATTAATATGAAAATATTGTTATTATTATTTTCAATTTAATTTTAGGGTAGAATTATAACTAAGTTTTGGAATTAAGATAGAATTTAAAAAAAAAAAAGAATAAGGGTATATGCACTTAGTTTTATTTTTTTTTTGAAAAAAAAAAAGAGTTTTTTATTCATGTAAAAGTATAATACATCTAAAAAAGTAATTGAAATATCATAATAAAAATAATATAAAATTAGTTTTATCTCTAAATTTCATTGACTAAGTTACTAGAACAATAATATTTAGTCCAAAAGTTATAATTGACACGTCGGTGAAAAATATACTCCACTCAAAATTGACATTAAATCGTATAATGAGTCTGATAATTGAAAATTAGACGAAAATTTTTCTCTATATTAAAGAAATAAATAAATCTTTATAAAAAAAGACAATTCCAATTTCAACAAATAGAAGACATACCAATAAAATAAATATAAATAAAAATAAATAAAAAATTAGATTTAACATTAAAATTTTATTCAAAATAAATATAAATAAAGAGAAAAGAAGAGAAAAGGGCTAGAGAGAAAGATGAGGCCGCTAGAGCAAAAGACTATATTATTGCAATGCACTTAATTTTTCAAATCAAAAATTAAAAAGTCAGATATAAGAAGAGGGATTAAGGATTAAAAATAAAAAGAATCATGGAATTAAGAACTAAATATAAAAGAAAAAGAAACTAAGGTAAATAATATAAAAATTATGGAGTTATAGGGTAAAGATAAATTTTTTTTAGTGTAAAATATGTAAGAAAGAATAAATTAAGAAAAAAAATACAAAAAATTCATAAAGTTTGAGAAGATTAAATATAAAAATTAAGTTAGAGGCTAAATAAAAAAGCTTTAGAGGCAAATATGAAATAAAATGAAATAAAAATTCTATAGGTGAAAAAAAAAGGGCTAATGGTCCACTAGCTCCACTCAATTAGAGTTGCAATTGAGTCAAGTCAAACCGAATTTTAGTTTGCTTAGACTTGACTTGATATTTTGTTTTTGAGCTCGAATTCTTTAAATCGAATAAAAAATTATATTTAAATTTGACTCGTTTAATTATTAAACGAGTTTAAGCTGACTTATTAAAAATTTATTTATAAATTATAATTGAGCAATTATAGTTGAGCAATTATAGTTGAGTTGGACTCAAAATCAAATTCGACTCATTTTGAAATTCGCTTATAACTTATTTATAGCTAAATATTTATTTCTAATAAAATAACTATAATAAAAAAAATACTTAAAATTAATACAAAAGCCAAAAAAAAAAATCAATTAGTAAAAAAAAATATAATAATAAAATTGAGCATTATATATATTAAATAATAAAAAATATATTTTTAAATATTAAAATATTAGATTATATAATACTAACAAAATTTTAATCTAAAATTCTATTAGTTTTACAAAAATATAATTATAATTATATAATACTTATTTAAAAATTACATAACATAATATTGATTTTAAAAAAATAATTTTTAATTATTAAAAAAAGATAATTATAATTTTTCTAATAAATAGTAACTTTTATTAAAAATTAAAAATATAATTAAATAGATAATTTATTTCTCTTTTAGAAATATTTAAAGTGTAAATATAAGAAAATTATGAATATGTGTATTTTATTTAAATTAAATTGCCAAAAAGATTATAAGAGTATCAAAATATATCTTTTAGAGTGTCAAAATTATTAGACTAATAATAATAATAATAATAATCGAGTTGTTTTCGAATATATTAATTAAATTGATTGCAAGTCTGTTACGAACTTATTAATCGAATTATTTACGAATTTAATAGAATCAAACTTAATTTTATTTAAATTTAATTCATTTATTTATCAAATTTTAAAATAAAATTCAAATTTCACTGATTTATAAAAAAAATTGAAAACAAGTTTTTATCAAACTGAACATTAAGCCTCTCATAAACTTTTCGACACATTTCCACCCCGGCTTTCAGTTTGCCATTAAATAACACATGTACAACGGCCAACTAAGCGGTATTCTAAATTTGGATTATTTCAATGCTGTTTTTGTTTAAAAGAGTTCAAATAAAATAACGACGAATTGATTCAAAGTTATTAAGAATTTGATATTTTTTAAATAAAATTTTAAAATTAAATTTTATAAATAAAAAAATAAGTTTCAAAAGAATTTTTTTCCTTATAAATCTACACGACTCAAATCTTAATTTGATCGGGATCAAATAATAAAAGAAAAATTGACGTAAAATTATTTTTTATTATGATTGGATTGCATTACATATAAAATTGATTCTCATAGTGGATTATATTTAATTTTTTATTATTTATTTGTCATATATAATTTTAAAGTTAGTAAAAAAAATATTAGTTTATTTTGAATCAAATTTATTACATTTTTATATTGGGTCAAACTGATGAAATTTTTTGAGATTAGAAAATTTTGTCTTAAATTGCAAATCCTCCCTATATTAGCATATAATTCAAAATGATTTAAATTCATAGATCAATCCGTTGAACCAGTTAATCCAATTTAAAATATAACTCATTTTATTAATATAAATTAATAAAATAAATATTTTTTAAAATAAATTTCAAAGTTCTTAACAAATTATTTTTTGTCATTATACACTTAATTTAATTTAATTTTTAATTTTTTTTAAAATATGAATATTACCCAAAAACTATCTCCTCTAGGTATGAGAAGCAAAAGAATGTCCAATTTGGTTAAATTTGAATATTTATTTATTCAAACAATTTATTATTCTGATTCATTTGATATATTTATTAAAAGAAATTTAACAATTATACTAAGATTAAGGCTAAATCTACCACAAATATATGATAATATTTTGCAAAAATATGGTAGCTTCTAGCATGAATGTTAATTAAGCACCCACCTAGCTTCTTAGCCTCCATGAACATAGAAGTAAAATATATATTCTAAAAATACTATTAGATATGTCAAGTAATAATTATTTTATACGATAAATATAATAATTTATAATTATATAATATATATTATAATGAACATATCAATATATCAAAATACTAATTTATAATTTAACATGATAAATTGAATTTACTTAAAAAAATTTACTCGTTTTGAGCTCTTCCTACATATTTTTTTGTAGTTAGTGATAGTTATCATATATACTTATACTATAAACAAATAAATAATTAATTAATATGTAAATCAAAATGTTTATTAAATAATTAATGGAGTAATATAAATAATTACATATTTGTTTATTATTACATATATAATTAAGATAACTAATGATTCTTCCAGTCTACAAAAGCCAAGTTAATTTAAGAAAGATAGTTGAGAAATGTGAAGCAACCAGAAGTTCAAATTAAAACTATCTTTCTTATATTCACTTATTTATAAAATAATAAATGCATAAATACAGAAAACCATTACTATAGGAGAAAGTTAGCTACAGTTTTACAAGTGTAACTAATTTTCATTGTCTAAATTTCCAACTTACAACTATTTATTGAAAAGGACTAAAATATGTACAAAAGAAGAATCAATATACAATAAGTACAAACTTTTCATGAATATTTGACATTATAACCGTTGAATTAGATAAAACCTTTCTCTAAATAAGATCATATATATATATATATATATTTTTAAATTTTGTATGAATATTATCTGATCAAATTATGTGCTTGTCAACTGTGAAGTGTTCAGAAGTTAAAACTATTTTTTTTTAAGTGAATTTAAATGTGAATATACGTTAAATCTATATATCAAGATACGATATACAAATTAAAAAAATATATAATATAAATTAGAAAAACATATGAAATTTAATTTTGATGTGCTAACATTTTAAAATTTTAAAATTGTAATATATCAAATTTATGCTAAAAATAACTTTGAGCATTTTTTTTATATAAAAATTGATTTCAACCCAAATTCAACTTGAAATTTTTTAGTTTTAAAAATAATTTTAATATATCTGAATTGTTGATTAGCATTTATTTTTCTTAACTTAAGCAATAACTTTTTGCTAATGTGAAACACACCCTTAATCAAAATCCAATTTGTTGTTAGGACAAGTGGGAGATCAATTATTATTATTATTATTATTATTATTATTTCATCTTTTAGTAGTTAGGCACATCAGAAAATCATTGAAAGACAGTTAATATTTATATTCATATCTAATTTTCCCAATTAATTTTCCTCTTCTACCCAAAAAGGAAGATATATAATAGAAAGGTTATTATAGTTTTACCTAACTATATATATTATATAATTAGTAAGTAGAAACTGTAGTTAGACCATTTTGGCAAGTGATTAAATAAGGTATGGCAACAACAACATTGCCTGGAATACAAATTGCATTTTGTGGTTTATGGGTTTTCTTTAATTTACTTCTGTTAGATCTTTCAAGTTTTGCTCTATCACAACAAAGTGTGGAGACTCTGCCGGGTTACGCCGGCAAACTTCCGTTTAAGCTTGAAACTGGGTAAGATTTTTAGTTTTTAGTATGATTCAGAAACAAATTTAATGTTGATGATAATTATGATATTGAAATCGTGTTCAGATATGTCGGTGTGGGAGATTTGGAGGAATTGCAGCTTTTCTACTACTTTGTTGAGTCAGAGAGGAACCCTGTAAGGGATCCTCTACTACTTTGGCTTACAGGAGGTCCTGGGTGCTCTGCATTCTCTGGCCTAGTTTATGAAATTGGTATGCTATCTAGATCATAATTATCCTTTGCTTTGTTCTAATTTTTATATACAGTAAAACTTATATAAATTAATAATCAATAAATTAATAATTTTTATTATATAATAATTTTTTACGATATTGATTTAAACTAATGAATTAAATTAATAATTTCGATATATTAATAAGATAATATTTTTCTGAAAAATTATTATCTAATTATATGGTCTCAATCATATTATAAATTAATAATTTATTAATATACATATAATAGATTATGATATGTACTTTATTAAAATATGATTCTAAAAATTATTTAAAATTAAAGTAATTATACTTACTTTTTTTTTTCACTTCATTTAATTTATATTTAATTTATCTTTTTTTTTTTTTAAATTCATTTAGCTCATATTTAATTAATCACATATTTTTTTTATTCTATTTCAATTAGTTATATTCAGTTCATCATATATATTTTTTAATCTATTTCAATTAGTTTATATTCAATTGATCACATTTTTTTTATCCATTTCATTTAATTTTTATTCAATTAATCACATATTTTTATTCATTTCAAGTAATTTTTATTCAAATGATCATATTTTTATTTAATTCATTTAATTCATATTAAATTGATTACAAAATTAATAAAATATAATAAATTTTTAGTTGATTAAATATATATTTATTAAATTATAAATATTCTTTTTAAATTAATATATTATTAATATATCTTTCAACTAATAAAATCTATAAATCTCAATAATATTAATTTATAAAAAATTTTACTATAATTTGACAAACAAAGCATTCTATTTAATACTTGTTCACCTAATTTTAAACAATAACTTTGAAAAGGTTGCAAATTTGAAAAAAGCTACCTTACTAGAAGCAAATATATGTTATGATTGAAATCTACAAGTCTAATATCAACAATTTTAATTAAGGTTTTGAAAATCGAATAAGACCAATCAATTGAATTCGTTTCCTAAAAATCAGAGTTAAATTCGATAATCCTGCAAGAAATTCAGTGATTTGATTGATTCAGACGGATGAAACTTTTATTTTTTTATTTCTTGATTAAATTGTTTTTAATTTTTTTTATTATTATCTTGTCAAAACTGTGCTATTTTGAAAGTGACAAAATGTCATTGTTTTGTTTTTGTCGGAAAATCAATCTCTTGCTTTTTTGCTTTTTTTTTTTTTAAATTATTATTATTATTATTATTAATTGTATTAATAAAATATAACATAATAATAAATTATTAACAACATAGGTTATTATCTAAAAATTAAATAAAAATAAATTATTATTTATATTATAATAAGTCATAATTCACAACTCATCAAACTGCTGTAAAATATTTATAAATTAATATTCGATAAATTGATAACCTCTATTATATAATAATTTTTCAATCTTAATTTAAGGTAATAAGCTAAATTAATAATTTCGATAAATTAATAAAATAATATTTTTCTGGATTTTTTTACATAATTATATGATCTCATTCATATTATAATAATAATTTATCAATTACATATAATAGATTATAATATGTACTTTATTAAAATATGATCCTAAAAACTATTTTACTCAGGCTTATATGCATATTTTTTTTTCAACTTCATTTAATTTATATTCAATTCATCACATATTTTTCCTTTCAATTCATTTAATTCATATTCAATTAATTATATATATATATATATATATATATATATATATATATTTTGTTCAATTTCGATTAGTTTATATTCAATTAATAACATATTTTTGTGTTTTATTTTAATTAATTCGTATTCAATTGATTACATATTTTTTTTATTTAATTAATTAAATTCATATTAAATTGATTATAACAGTGGTAAATCGCAATGAGTTTTTAATTAATTAAATATATATTTGTTAAATTGTAAATACTATAGTACCTCGTAAGAAGTCAATTAGATGATTGTGAATCGGAGTATTGAAAAGTAATGAATAAGCTGTGATAGAAATCTAAAAACCTAAGAGTAGTTCTATAAAACAATTACATAAGTTAAAGTAAATCATATGCAGATTTGATGAATTTAGTAAGTAGAACAAAATAGACAGTATGATAAATTTTAGATAGACTCAAATGAATTAAGTTAATGGATTAATTTAATTAGTAAATTAAGTCGATTAAAGAATAAAAGGAAGTTAATGAAATTTCGATATGGAGATTAAAGGATTAAGATAAGCGACTATAAAGACAGTAATGAACTGTTAAACAGAGTAAATGAGAGTCAATATTGGATGATAAATAATGAAGAATAGCTAATTAAAAGTTGATTATAATGAAAAGATAATGAAATTACAAAGGACTAAGCTAATTAGGATGGAAAAATAAATTTTCTAAATTAATGAAAAATGAAACCCATCAATTTTGTCTTATGTTCTATATGTTATAAACCAAAATAATCATTCATACTCTACTAAGTGCGGGCCAGTTATATATAGTCAAAATGGCCAAAAAATTATTTGTTCACTTATTCTAAAGTATAATAAATAAATATTTACATATGTTAATTTTTAATGAAACTAAATTTTAATACTTATTTTTATTCTTTTTATTGTTTCTTTAAATGAATAAAAAATAAAATTATTGTCATTTATTCTCTCATATGATCTGGCCACTCATGAGTAAATGGCTAAAAGCTTACTTGTTTTATTTGTAGCAATTATTTTAAAAGAATTAAGAAAATATATATTTATTTTATAAAATATCTCAAGTTCTCTATAATTTTTTCAAATTTTCTATCAATATTATTCTATTTATATTTGGATTTTTATTATACATATATATAAAAGTGTAAGAATAAGAGTTAAATTATTGAAAAAATGAAAATCCTATATCAAACTACTTGATGGTCGAAATCTACACACGAACCTTTTTTTTGTTATTTTTTCATCATTTCTCTATAAAACCCTTTCTTTAAACAAGATTATGGTGGGATTTCTCCATAAAAGTCTATAATCAAGTTGTCATAAGGATGATAATATGATTTTGAAGTGGAGTTTGCGTAGAGAAAGGGAGATTAGAGATAGAAGATAAAGAGAGTTTCTAAAATGATAAAGGCAGATAATTTTTTTTTTTTTTATTTAAGATAAAATTATATTTATTGATGTTTTATTTGTTTATTAATGATTGTCATGTTTAAGAATTCTGCGGATGTCTAGTAATCTTAAATTTACCCGTATTTCAAGACTGTTATGTTTCAAAAGTGGGATGTAATAAATACACTCTTTAAATTAATAAATTTTTAATTTAACAACTAATTAATAAAATTTGTGAGTCCCAACTATATTAATTTATAAAAGTTTTACTGTAATATTAAATTAAAATAAATAATTATAAATTTAATTAAATTTATATAAAATTAAATAAATTAAAATACTAAAATAGTATAAAATTTTAACAATAAAAGTGAATAGAAATAATCATAAAAAATTTGAATTGAACAAAAATTATATATATATAATTTTATTTAATTATTTACAAAAATTAAATTAAATTTAAAAAATAAAACAAAAGAATGATCATTAATAAATTAATTTATGTTTTTTTTTGTATTATATAATATTAATTTAATTATTATCGGTTTAATTTCGATTCAATTAGTTTCATTCTGATTGAATTTCTAATCTTCTAATTTTTTATTTTCAATTAATTTTTTGATCGGTCTGAATTTAAAAACATTGATATATATATATATATATATATATTTCGTTGATTTATATTATTATAGTAATTATATTAGAAAGAGTTCATATATTAATAATTTATAATATATATTTATTATTTTACTTTTATTAATTAACAAATAAAAAATAAATTATCAATATTAAGAAAAATAAAATATTCTGAATTCAAGTCGAAATTTTTTATGAGTTATGGGTTAAGTTTTGACTAAAATAATTTGCATTGAATTTGGAACAAGTTTAATCAAAATATTTCAGCCTGCCCTCGCATTTGTCTATAGTCCGATCTAACCTGCCTAATTAAGTATTTATTTTTAATTCAAATTCTTTTATCTCATTTTTTATGTTATTTTTTATTTTATAAATTTTTTTAAAAAATATATTTTTTTATAAGTCATGAATAGAAAATGAGACAAAATGAAATAAAGAATCCGATCAGCTAAATGGGGCGCATCGATTCCTCTGGGCTTGAATTTTAAGGGTACGAATTTAGGTGGCCGGACCTAACTCGGGTTCCTCGTGTCCGGGTCCTCCTGAGCTATCCAATTCCGATTATTTTTCAAAATTTCAAAATTTTCAATCGGCTCTGTTAGGTTCAATCGAGTTTCCGCCCAAAAATCTACAGAAAATTTTTCTTTTGTTCACCGATTCAGTGTTGTAAAACTTGGCCAGAGCTTCTTGATAATTGGCGATTGGTTAAATGCTACATAAGATCAACAATGAAAACTCATCAGGTCGAAGTAAAAAACAGGATCATACTTTAAGACTTTCCCTGGACAAATTATTCCAAAACCGTTGTGAAACTCTCAAAATTTTCAGTTGGTTTGTGATTTTATATTCTTGTTATTGAAAAGGAGAGGCCTGTAACTAACCAGGGAGCTGCGACAACAAGCTTTTTTGGATGTTCATAAGTTGCTCGATGTTTTGTCTGAATGACGAATTGGTAATTGGTTTGACATTTTCTTCTGGTGTATGATGGTGGGGTTTTATGGGTATCTTGAGTGACTGGAAAATTTATGTTTCTGAGCATGTCTGATGGACTCAACTTTTGTATAGGTCCACTAAATTTTGATTTTGATGCTTTCAATGGAAGTTTGCCATCACTTATACGAAATGAATACTCATGGACAAAGGTGCTAATTCAGCCTTCTTGATCTTTCAGTTTTTTGTTTGATGTTGAAATCAATTGGATTTTTTTTTTTTTTTTTTAATTTTCAATTTTGTTTATATATGTTGTTGGTAATTCTCCAGATTGCCAATATTATATTTTTGGATGCACCAGTTGGTACTGGATTCTCCTACTCAAAAACCCAGGAAGGTTACTACACCTCAGACACGCTATCATCAAAAGCAATTTATGAATTTCTTAGGAAGGTTAGCCCTCATTTTTGTTTATTTATATCTGTATGAAAATATGCATCCGATGCTAAAAAAAAAAAATGAAAATTGATGATTTTAACATGATGGCAATCTGTCGAAAGAACCGAATAAAACCATCCCATTTAAGTTAAAAACATCAATACCTGGACAAAGAATGTAGGAAAATGTCCAAATTTGCTCACTTTGTAAGTTGTGCTGCAGTGGATAAGAGACCATCCCAAATTCATCTACAATCCACTTTACATCGCTGGTGATTCTTATTCTGGCATGATTGTTCCCACAGTTACTGTGGAAATAGCAGAAGGTAGCTTCCATAATGGAAAGTAATGTAAATTATGTTGCAGCTCTTCTCATTGAAAATTCAGGTCTCTATAGTTTCTCTTTATTTTTTTTATTATCATCATTCTCAGATATTGGTTGATGGTTGTGTTGCAGGAAACAAAGCTAAACACAAGCCATACTTGAATCTCCAGGTATACTTGTACTTATCAGAAATTTATTCCCATTCATTGATATCATATCTTTTCATCTTGTAGTGTGTGCTAAAACTACAGTGTTGATTAACTTTGGATCAGGGATACATGCTTGGTAATCCAGTAACAGACTTACATAATGATGAAAATTCAAGAATTGAATTTTTTCACCGGGTGGGACTCATATCAGATGAGCTATTTAAGGTAACTTGAATCCTGCAGATATCAGCATCAGCTTAGCTTGTAATGCTATTTTGCATTAGTAGTATAATTTCCTATTTCCATAAACTTATTTAGATTGATAAGTGGTCAGCATAGAGGTTCTGGGAACTATTTAAGGTAATTTGAATCCTGCTGATATCAGCATGAGCTTAGCTTTTAATGCTTTTTTGTAGAAGTAATATTATTTCCTATTTCCATAAACTTAGATTAACAAGTGTTCAGCATAGAGGGTTTGGGTAATTTTTTGTATTTAAATATCAAAATATTTGAACAATTTAGTTTCACTATCTAATTCACTTCACTAATTTCTCCATATTTTTAATGCTTGCATGGTGGAGTTAGCTGTGCAATCATGCTTCTGTATAACAGCATTTTCTAGGTTTCTTATTTTGAAAAATCAAACTGCAAGAAAGATAAAGCTAACATGAGCACAACAGGCTCTTTAGTTCCCCATCTTGGGCTACTTTCATAGTGAAATTATTAAAAAACACCAAGTGAATGGCACCCATCAAATTAACTTTTAGATCCCACATGCTTTTTAAATTTTTCAATGCACAGGGTACATTGGAGAATTCCTGACATACATATAGACCTTTTTTTTCTTCTGGAACACCAAAAACAATCCTCCAGTTACTAGCCTAAATTATCACTAAATATACACAGAGGATGCAAGAGAAATCATGAATTGTCATTGTTCTCCACTAAAATTTATTGCTAGTCTCAACCTTAAAAAATAACTATTTTTCCGTTGAGCCCACATGCTCTAGATTTTACTTCACTTATTAGCATATAATGCACTTTAGTGCCTCTCCTTTCTGTCCCATGGGTAACTTGTGTTTCAGGCAGAACTACCAAATTCCTGCAATCAAGCTCTATTTATAGGTTAACTTATTAACAAGTAATAGTGCTAAATAGAACAATCTTTTGCTTCCTATTCCACAAAGAAATTTACCAAATATGAAAACCAAAAACTAAAATATGAATTTGATAACACTTTCTTTTATTTAGCATTTATGTTTTTAATTTTTTTTTTTCAAAAAAAATGAAGTTTGTTTCTTCTTTTCCAGGAAGCTAGTACTTACTGTGATGGTGAATATATATCACCAAATATAAGCAATGCTGAATGTATGGATACCATTCAGCATATCGCAGAGGTTAGAAGAAGTAACATCTTCAGTCATTGAATGAAGGAAAAAAAAGGTTATATTTCCTTCTCTACATTTTTTACTAATAAGATTTCGTGGCTGTTTAAAATATGTAGTGCACTATAAAGGTATGCGATGCACAAATATTAGAACCAAAGTGCACTCTTGCATCACCAAAACCAAAGGGCTTGAAATGGAGACGTCAATTTTTTGATGATACTCCCATCGACATTGCTTTATCATCACAAGAAGTCCCTGACAATTGGTGCCGAGTAATTTCTCTCTTATTCACCCATCCCTTCATAAGATATAAAGATGTCCTTCAATCTACCAGATACTGTTTCAACTCAGTTAGATCTCAGTCTCAAACTACAAATTCAGTAAATTATGTTATGCTTTTTTCAGAATTCAAATTATGTTCTTTCTTACATCTGGGCAAATGATGAAGGTGTGCAGAATGCACTTCATATTCGAAATGTAAGTCACTTCAAATAGTCCATTGTGCTGAACCAGTATGCCAATTTCTTGTTGGTGTTTAAATCCAAATTTATTTCACGGAGATAAACTCAGAGCTTTTTTTTCTTCTTTCACTGGCAATCAGGGTACGATAACAGATTGGAAGAGGTGCAACAAAACCCTGGCTTACGATTATGACATATTGAGTACTGTCTTTTATCATAAAGAACTCATTACAGCTGGCTATCGAGGTTTGGTGTACAGGTAAATATTTTTGTCATTTCTTTTATCTCTACTCTTCAACTTATCGTCTAGTGAATTTGCTGTCACGTTTTCTCTGACTGAGCAAAATTTGAAAAATAACAATAAATTGTCATCAAAGAATTGTGTACTCAACTTTGCTTACATCTTATACATCAAATGGGTGGATATTTCCTGCATATCACATATAGCCTCTGAACTTTTTTAATTATTAATCTTGGAACTTCAATACCACAAACATTAATTATGGAACTCAAGGTAAATGTATGAATTTCTTCTACAAATAGTTTATCCATTGATATCACTTTGCTTTGTTGTCTTCTTTTCTTATATGTGGTTGTATTGCTTATCCTATGGGCTTTCTTGCAGCGGTGACCATGACATGCTGATTCCTTACACTGGCACAGTAGCGTGGATTTACACCCTTAATTTAACAATTGTTGATGATTGGAGACCTTGGTTTGTTGAGGGTCAAATAGCAGGGTTGGTTTCTAAATTTCAATTTGTTTTCTTTCTAATGAAAATCTTTTTTAAAGCGGTTACAAATCCAAGTGACACCATAATAAAAAAAATCACGTTCCTTTTCATTTGTAGATTCACAGTCAAGTATGCTCACTCTGTTGGAGATGGTTTGGTGTTTGCCACTGTAAAGGCAAGAAAGTCATTATCCGCAAGTCCTTGCACAATCAGAATGTGAACAGTAAGTTAACTTTGTCCTTTTGCTTTTTTACAGGGAGGGGGTCACACAGCTCCAGAGTACAAGCCTAAGGAGTGTCTTGCAATGATCGATAGATGGTTGTCGTATTACCCCATGTGACAAACACTAGCACTAGAGACTGAAGAAAGCTTATTAAAGTTTGAACCTCCTTTAAGTTTGTCAACATAATTGGATAAATTGTTCAATAAACTTATAATTATATACAAGATGTTGGTAGAAACTCAAAATGATAGACTAATTCTTGTGCCTTCTCAAATGTGAGAAACCAAATTCTGAGCGAATTTTGGTTAAATACATATATTTATTTCCAAGGAAATTAGGCTTCCACTGGGTGCTCGAACTTATCAACTACTCCAAAATCACTATATTAAGGTTCATTGGTTTATATATATTTATCTTACCATCTTCTTCTTCTTCCCTGACTCTGCCATATGCCCATTTGCTGCATGGATTTTTGTACTTTTCTGATGAATTGGCATTGATTGTATTCACCAACAAAATTTGTATTCCACAGACAAATATGAGATTGCTTATGTAGTGTTTGTTCCTAGTTAGTTAGTTCTTGACTACGAATGGATTAGGAAAATAACTTGTATATTTAATTACTAAAATGAGGTATTGAAAGCTTGAAGTGAATCTAATTTGATGATTAGAAAGAGAATGTTGAATAAAAGAAATAGAATAGGTGAATTTCATGTATGGGGAATAAGCATTTCCTACAGAACTGGGTTTGAATCTTTGCTCTTAATTTTATCACAGCAGGGCAATGAAAATAATAGAACATATCTAATTTTCTACCCCATTATTTCAAGTTAAGCTAGTTTCTTACTATCCAATAGGTTTTAAAGTCAAAATAGTAATTGTCTTTTTTAAGCAAGGTACTTGTGAACAGAAAAAGGTAGTATGAAAGTTTTGCAATTTATGGATTCACCGATTGAATTCAGTTTTACCTCTTTTTTTTTTTTCTTTTTTCTTCTTTCTTTTTTTTTTTTTGGGTAAAAAAGAGGTCAGAGCCTAAGAAACAATTAGATACACTTGTTTTCTTTCTTATGGTAAAAAAAAGGAGACCAGAGCCTAAGAAACAAGTAGATACACTTGACTGGATTCTGAATTAATTAGTAGGCATAATCACAGTTCCGATTCTCAAAATAAGTGAATTAGAATCGAAATTTTAAGAAATGGTTTTGATTCGATTTTAGAATAATTTCGATTTCTATTCAGGACCGTTCGAATATGATTTAAAATCGAATTTATTAAAAATTAATGTATAAATTAAAATTTTGAGAAAAAAAAAATAAATTAAATTCATCAATTAAATCTTTATCTTTATTGATATTTATATTTTTAATTGTCATTATAAAAATTTTGAATATAAAAAATATAAAGTAAAATAATTAATAATGTTAATAGAACAATAAATATGAATTAGAATAATTAAAGAGATAATAAAATAAATTAATTGAGAATTTGAATGCAAATTAAAATATTGAGATAATAAAAATAAATTAGTTAAAAATTTAAATGAGATTGAAATTAAGAGATAATAAAACTAAATTAATTGAGAATTTGAATTATAATTAAAAAATTGATATTTGAGAGACATAGAAATTGAGAGATTCTGATGAAAATAATGTTAGTATTTATAGATATTATAAAATATCCTTAAAAATCAGCATTTTTACTGTTATTAAGTTTAATTTAGTAAGTTAAAATTTTTTAAAAATAATAAATATCAATATTTTTTTATTTTTCTAATTTGAAATTGAATCAAAACCGTTAATTTCAATTCGATTTTAAAATTATTAGAATCAAAATTAAATCTTAGAGTTACGGTTTGATTTCGATTTAATATAACTTTTATTTTAATTGATTTTGATTTTAATTCAGATCGATTCAATTTTAATTTTAAATCCAACTGTAATCATGCATAATAATTAGGATCCAATTTGAGAAAATTATAAATTTTTTGAGCAATTTTAATAATTTGGGAAATTCAGCTTTAGATTAAGAGTGAAAGTTAAATCGATCAAACCGATCAAATTGAATTAAACTCGCTATATCAAATCAAAATTAATAATTTTTTTGATTTTAATTTAAAAATAAAGTAAATTAAAAATTTAATTTAATTTGTAATGTGAACATTCATATCCAATCAAAACGAAATTATATATATATATATTATTTTATTTTTATTATTATAATTAAATATATTTTATTTTATATATAATTATATTTTTTTTAATCTAATATTAATTTAGAATTAAAAAAAATGATTATCTATAGAAATTAATTAAAGATAAATAAAAAATAGTGTAATTTTTGAGAAAAAATATAAAATTTTATATATTAATTAATGAAATAATTATATATATTTTTTTAAATTTATAATAAAATAATGACGATTTATAAATAAATTTATTTAATTTGAAATTAATAAATCAGAAGTATTTAAATTATTGATTTGATTATAATGATATTTTGATTTTATTTAGAAATTATTCAAACTGAAATTATTAATTTAATTATAATTTTTTAAATAGACCATACATAACCGATAACACCCTTTAGATAAAATGGAATTTTGTTTTTTAATTATTTTTATTCTTTACTTTTAATTATTATTATACTTTATTTATTTTAATTATAATTACTATTTTATAATTTGAGACTGACATATACTTCAACCTCCACACTGCCCCCAAACCCAAACTCCACAGCCACCATGAGGTCTCAGCCTCCTCCTCCTCTTTCCAAACCAACCTATCCCCAACCCGATGACGACGCCGACCCATTAACCCGACCCACCGCCACCGTAGCCACCGCTCTCCCATCCGCCCGCAAGAAAGGAACCGGTGTTCGGGCCTGGCTTCTCCTTGACTTCACCGGCCAGGCTCAGGTTGTCGAAGCCGGAAAACATGCAATCATGCGCCGCACTGGCTTACCTGCCCGTGATCTCCGGATCCTCGACCCACAACTCTCATACCCATCTACGATTTTGGGTCGAGAGAGAGCGATTGTCATTAATTTAGAGCATATCAAGGCAATAATTACTGCCCAAGAGGTTCTTTTGTTGAATTCCAGGGATCCATCTGTTACACCGTTTGTTGAGGAGTTGCAAAGAAGGCTTTTATGTCATTATAATGCTACTAAATCTCAGGTCTGTGATTCCTCATTTTCTTTTTATTGTGGTTTAAAAATTCTGGGTTCTTGATTTTTATTTGTTTCTATTTCTTATGTTGGTGATTTGTGATTTTCTTTCACTAGTTTTGTTTATAATTCAAGAATCTTTTGAGTTTTCAAATGAGTGTGCTTTGTTCAATTAAAAACACATTTTGGATTTCTAGCTATCCAATTCGGGGGTTCTCTATTTTTTTATGCTTTGAGAGAACTCCATGAAAGGAATGGTTAATTGTTTTATATCTACTAAATTTATGTGGCACAATCAAGTTGATAAGTAATAGTTAATTGAATTGGAAATAAGATTGCTTAAGCCAACTGGTGATTGGAAAATTGAAATGAGTCAGACTATGAAATGCAATTTGACTGTTTCCATGGACTATATTATATTCAATTAAAACATAGGAACGAATCGAATCACCTCTACTAAAAATTGAACTTGATGCAACTCGATGTCCCGATCAAATAAGGTTGGATGATTGGATTGGTTTTGCTGGTCATTGGTCAGCATAATCACACACTCCATTTCATAATAATTTTGGACTGACGTCTCTCAATTTTTAGATTGTACATTTTCGTTGTTTTTTTTTTTTGTTATTACTTGTACAAGAAAATAAAGATTTATAAGCATTATTTTTTTCCTTGTGTTTTCCTCTCTTTCTGCATTTTTCCCTTTTTTATCCTTGTAAACATTTTTAGGTGCCTCTTGAATCATCATGTGCAAGATTGGTTATTTTCACCCTTTTCTGTATAGGAAGGCAATGTTGATGATTCAAATTGGACAAGTTTGTATGACCTTGAAGAGCCACAATCAAGGGCAAGTGATAAAAATTTTCCAGGGGCCTTTCCAAATTGTCAGAATCGAGACGGGGGAGAAAAGGGTGGGAAACCGGGTCTTGACAATCGAGATGGATCAAATGTTCTTCCATTTGAGTTTGTTGCACTGGAGGCATGCCTTGAGGCTGCTTGCGGTTGCTTAGAAAATGAAGTGAGAATTCACATTTTCCAATTTGATAGCTTTTTGCTATGTTTATGGCTTCTTTTTCTCTCATTGTTTCTTTTCTTCTCCATAATCTCACCAGGCAAAAACGCTGGAGCAAGAGGCTCATCCAGCACTGGATAAGCTAACTTCAAAGATCAGTACTCTCAATTTGGAACGTGTCCGTCAAATTAAAAGTCGTTTGGTTGCAATAACTGGTCGTGTTCAAAAGGTTTGCTAGGATGTTTAATTTTTCTTTTGTTTTGTTATAATGGGCTGTAATAGGATGTTATGAATGATAACCTTGTTATCTCAAATTTTTAATACCTCATGCTATTTAATGTAATTGATTATGCATGTGTGTTCATCTCTAGGTTCGGGATGAGCTTGAACACTTGTTGGATGATGATGAAGACATGGCTGAGATGTATCTAACAGAAAAACTGGTTGAACACCTTGAAAATTCTTCCACTACCTCTTTAAATGAGAGAGATAACATGGATGATGAATATATAGACATGGATGATAGGTACCTAATAATATCACCATCACTTTGATTACACACTTTCCTCTGGTTCTTTAATATACTCTCTTAACTAGGACTTTGTATTTTGTCGTATCAGGATGCCTGCTGAAGTCCCATTGGAAGCTCACGGGGCTTCTACTAGTGGTGAGGCTGACATTCACAATGCTGACAATCCACAGGATCATATGTTTAGTGCTCCTAATGTGCTTAGCAGGGGCAGCCATGGGACTCATACTAGTACCACTCGAAGTGCTATAAGCAAACACCTTGATGTAGAGGAGCTGGAGATGCTATTGGAGGCATACTTTGTACAAATTGATGGCACACTGAACAAACTATCCACGGTATTCAATTTAATTTTCTCACTCTATTCTTTTTATGTGGATGACTTTTCATATCAGCGTAAATTTTGATTATGGATTTACTTTATAACAATGTTGTAGTAGTCGGTGCTGACTTGTTATGCATGGTGCACATTCTTGCCATAAAGTTTCCTTCTAATGAAACCATAAATTTTTAGGATTTAACTATTTTCCTTTGTTTAGGAAACTAACTGTCACTTCCTGAACTTTAGAACAAAAATGCCTGGTATTAAATGTAGTTATATATTAGGCTCTATAATTTAACTAACACATGTTCATACTTGGGTATTCAGGCATTCAAGTGCATGACTGCCTTTGATTTTACACATATTCTTGTCGTTTTAATTACATCTTATCATCTGCAAAATTGTGCTAGAAATACTGAAGGTTTGTGTTTTGGGGGATGGGGGATAGAGGACTAGCAATACAATATTGAAATTCTTTTTTTTTTTTTTCAAATGCATTTCCAATTTCATTATTGATTTTCTTTTTTGATTTGGTTCAACTTATCCATTACTGTGTTTCATGTTCTTTGATGGTGTCTTTGAAGCTGAGGGAGTACGTTGACGACACAGAGGACTACATCAACATAATGCTGGATGACAAACAGAATCATCTCCTGCAAATGGGGGTCATGTTGACTACAGCAACCCTAGTGCTCAGCTGTTTTGTTGTTGTTGCTGGTATTTTTGGCATGAATATCACCATTGATTTGTTCAATGAAAAGACGGAAACAGGGATGCAAAAGTTTCTATGGACTGTTGGGGGCAGCTGTACTGGTAGTGTATTCCTATATGTAGTTGCTATTGCCTGGTGCAAGCACAAGCGATTGTTAGAATAATGGAGGGGCTTCCAAAGATAAATAAGGGGCCTGATGTGTACAAGGAGGTAATAAACTTGAGTGGCAGTTGTATGATATGCTTTGTGAATAAATTCTGACATGACAACTTTCTTTGCATATGATATGCTTGGTGTTCTCAAAAGGATTTTAGGTTCGAATATGCCCATGGGAAGCAGGGACGAGGGGAGAGCTATGGATTTATATAGGTCTCTTAATATTTCTATACCAAAAGAACATGCATTATTATTATTCAAGGTATATTTGGAGAATATCATACATAAGCTTTGATTGTAATAACTTTACCATGCACCAATAAAACTAATTTACGTTATTTACCTGGTTTATAAGTTATGCCATTATTTATTAGGCATTGCACGATTATCATCTCCGCCGCCCCCCCACATTTATTATATCCTACATTTCCCTTGAATATGCAAATAAATAATTAAATAAAAATAAAGCTCATTATTATCTCTACAATATTTAATGCTTTTGAAACTGAAATTTATATTATTAAATAAGATTTTTTTTAGGTACTAAAATTAAAATTTGCATTATTAAATAATTTAACTCGATATTAAAATTTTTCTTTCCATGGTTAATTCAAACACAGTTGCACGTTCGAGTCTAATTAATTAAAAAGAAAGATTATATTACATTCAATGTTTTTAAACTTAGATCGATCAAAGAAGTGTCATAAAAATAGAGAAAGAATCAGAGAATTAAATATTTAATTAAAATTGAACCGATTGAATTGAAATTAAATCGAGAATAATTAAATTAATATTGTATAATATAAAAAATATAAATTAATCTGCTAATATTAAATGTTAATCCTTTCATTTTATTTTTTAAATTTAATTTAATTTTTATAAATAAAAAGTAAATAATTAAATAAAATAAAATTATATATATATATAATTTTTGCTCAATTTAATTTTTTTTATCATTATTTCTATTCATTTTTATTTTTACAAATTTTATACTATTTTAATATTTTAATTTATTTAATTTTATATAAATTTATAATTATTTAAGTTAATTTAATATTAGTTTGATGAGTTTTAAATTTTAAATAATTTATTTTTATTTAATTTTTAAATAATAATATGTGTTGTTTGTTAATTTATTATTATGATATGTTCCATTTAATAATACCCATATATAAATAATAATGGCTAAGCCTTGTAATCTTATATAAGCTATGCCTTGTTTCTGCTAGAGGTTTTATATGGGTTAATTTTAACCATAATGTAACAAAAAATTTCAAAAATAAAATGAACAAAAATTTTCAAAAATAAAATGACATCGTTTTATAATAGATTAAAACGAAGTCATTATGGTAAAAAAAATTTAAAAATAATTTTTTTTTATCCACTTGATTAAAAAAAATCTGTTCGAGTTAATCGAATTACCAAATTTTAATACCATTTTTTAAGGATGAATAATTTGAAGTGAAATGAATAGATTGACCAATCGATTTTCAATTTTCCCAATTGAATTGATCAATTTTCATAACACTGATTACATTTTGAACCTTTATCTTAACTGTATTTTTTCATTTTTAATTAGATGAACCTGATGTACTGGGCTTAGGTTATAAGCCCAATATTTATAAGATTTCTATTTTTATCTAAAAAAGAAAAAGAAAAATAGAACTATAGAAGAGTGGGAAGTGGACTCGAGTGAAAAGCATATAAACCCATATATAAAACCTCATCTATCTATCTATCCATCTATAAGCTAAAAACAAAAACCAGTGGCTGTGGTTGTGGTTGTGTGTGTTTGTAATGGCTAATTACAAATGAGTTCAATATCAGAACGTGTATTAATGGCACTTACAGTTACGGTAATCAAATTTGCTTCATCAAAACTTCATTCGGTTCAAACAAAAAGAAACAAGGCTTAGCTTCTTGAAGTATGTATACTTTTCTTCCTTTCCTGCTATATATTATCTATATCTCTCTCTTTTCTTTTTTATTAATTTTCTATTTGTGGCTTCTATATATTTTTTAATTTCTTTTTCTTTTGTTGGGGTTTTTGGGAGGTTGTTTCTTTTAATTTTCATTGCTCATTAAGTGTTCCTTAATTAATATTATACATACTTCTTTTAGATTGTTTGAAGCCTATTGTTTGTTGTTTAATTAATATTTTTATTTTCCCATGAGATTGGATAGGGCAACTACAAGGATATGTAGAAAGATCTTTGAGAAGAAAGAAAGAGCAAGATTTTCTAACTTGAAGAAAGGTATTTGCACACAAAAATATTTACCCTTTTCTTCTATTCAAAAGCTGCATGAATTGAATTGTAATCTATCAAGTTGTTTTACCTTATTTCTAGAGGAGAATGGGGACATTGGCAATAGCTGCAAAGGTTCACATGAATCAAGAATTATTATTATCAACAAGAGGAAAAGGAAAGAAGAAGAGTTTTCGAAAGGGTGCAATGATGAAGATGAATATCATAAATAGCAATAGTAACAATTATCATTATAAAGCCTTGGAGCTGAAAGAGATAAGAGAAAGTTGCAAAAAGTGGGTATGGAAAGGCCAATACTCAATCAATTACTTTGTTAAATCTGATTCTATCAATAATGATAATACTACAACTAGACCTCCTCTTCTTCTTGTTCATGGCTTCGGTGCTTCCATTCCTCACTGGCGCAGGTTCGTAATTACTCTTACATTATGTTTGGTAACCCATAATAAAATACATTAAAAATGAAAAAAATACAGTCAAGGTAAAGGTTTTGGTGCTTTATTGAGACCTCCTCTTCTTCTTTTCTGTTTAATCAGGAATATTGCTACATTGGCAGAAAATTACACTGTCTATGCTATTGACCTTCTTGGCTTTGGTGCTTCAGATAAGCCAAAGGATTTTTCATATACTATGGAGGCATGGTCTCAGGTGTACATATTATATATAACTTAATTATAACAATCAATTTCTTTAAATTTGTAAAGTTTTAGCAATGCTAATTACTCTGAAGCATTTAAAAAAAATGCAGTTAATTTTGGATTTCTTGGATGAAGTTATTCAAAAGCCAACTGTGCTAATAGGGAATTCTGTTGGAAGTCTTGCTTGTGTAATTGCAGCTTCAGGTAGGGTGAAAGTAACCATCAATTTTTGAAGTAAATCCTCAATAGTTATGGCTATAATATATAATAAATTGACAGTGTGTTTATATACTTTGTGGAAGAAGAATGTAGTAAAAAATTGGTTGGAGGGCTAGTGCTATTAAATTGTGCTGGTGGCATGAACAACAAGGCAATAGTTGATGATTGGAGGATCAAACTATTACTTCCTTTGCTTTTGTTCTTTGATTTTTTACTGAAGCAACGAGCAATTGCTTCCACCATCTTTGATCGTGTTAAACAAAGGTTTCTTTTCTTTTTTCTTTTCTTCCATTTAATTAATAATATATAATCTTCCAATTCTAAGTTTAAATTTAACAAATTTTTTATATTTTGTGGCTGATGCAGAGACACATTAAGGAACATTTTATTGTCGGTTTATGGAAATAAGGAGTCAGTGGATGATGAACTTGTGGAGGTATATTGCTTTTTCTTTTTGTGCTTTTACATATATAAAATACTAAGAAATAATTCATTCTTTATTTTTATTTTTCGTGAAATAAAACTTTCAGATAATTAGAGGACCTGCAAATGAAGAAGGAGCACTTGAAGCATTTGTTTCCATAGTGACAGGGCCACCAGGACCTAATCCAGTGAAATTAATGCCAAGAATTTCAATTCCTGTTCTAGTTTTATGGGGTGATAAAGATCCTTTCACTCCTCTTGATGGGCCTGTTGGTAGATATTTCTCTTCTTTACCTTCTCAATTATCAAATGTTAAGCTTTCTATATTAGAAGGAGTTGGACATTGCCCTCATGATGACAAACCTCACTTAGTTCATCACAACTTGCTTCCTTGGTTATCTGATTTTGTTGTTTCTTGATCATCATTCTTTTTCCATTTTCTTATACTTTAATTATAACAATTCAATTTTCCAAATATTACTGAGATTGAATTATGTATAGCCCAATTTAGATTACTAAATTTTATACCATTCATCAATATATATTGTCATAGTGTAAAACATGAACCTATAATTGCAAAATTTAAATGGTGAGTTTATGGCTCAAATTTCATTTGTGTTTTAATTTGGTGGACAAATTTTAGTATGTGATAAGCGATAAATCTTCACTTTCTGTTGTGCCACAAAAACGAAGTCCAATAAGGTTAAAATTCAAGATAGTAGGTCTCAATAAGCTAAAGTGGCCTGGCCCAGGGGTGAAGCTATATATATATATTCAACCCAAAATTGTGAGAACTTTTCTTTTCAATTAGATTTTTTATACAAAATTTTAATAATATATAAATCAAATCTCTTCACATTTTCAAAAATTTTACCTATTATATATATATATATATATATATATATATATATAATTTACATATAATATATATATATATATATATATAATTTACATATAAATATTTTTATCATATAATTATGGCACTAAAAAACTTTAAAATTTTTATTTTTCTCTTCAAATTATTATTTTTTTCTTTCTTGTAAATTTTAAAGTCTAGTTTTACTCGAGTCAGGCTCAAAAGCCGCATCCTAAACTAAGATATTACAAAAGATGCACGAGTACCTCCATCGAACTTGCAATCGCCTCGGTAGTAAATATTCTGCCTATAGCCACCTAGTCCAAGGACTACCTTACATCATCACCAAGAGACCTTGCAGCTCGCGTAAGAAAAATTCGTTCCGACACTTTCATCACACAAATGCACATGCATGAGTTATTATTCATGACATCTCCGAAGAAAGAGAAACATGCCAAAACGGTGCAAGACTTTAGAGCTGACAGCCTAACTTGCAAATACTCTAGCAACACTGTTCATCAATAGTGTGACTTGACTTAGACTCACCTTAGAAATAATCACGTGATCCGCTCACTCAAATCCCAAGACGGAAACTTAGTACAAAGATATGCAACTCTTCCTAGCATAGCGAGGGAGGTATGAGACAACTCTTTCATAAATCCTCAAAGACTTCACTTTAGATATCAAATAGTTATTGATTTAAGCATAAGAGAGTTTGCACCAAATTAAAGGCTTAGTCCTCTAATACTCTTTTTCTTATCTTGCAAGCTTAGGACCTAATGACGAAATACCTTAAGTTTGGCTAAAAGAATCATCATCATTATCTAAAGATGAAAGCATCTGATAAAATCCACAGGTCCGTAAACACATTAGTTTATAAATTGGTAAGTGTTATAATGTATTTATACAAAATCTATTGACTTGTGTTTGGTCTAACATTCATTTACTTACAAATTTATTATATGTTCTCTATTTATTTAGTGTAGGAATCATTTCCTAATATACCGTTCAAGTGTAACTAGACTAGCTTATTGCCCAAAGCACTTGCTCATAAGTGAACCGGTTGGCATTTCTTCTTCAACTATGATTTGTACTAATATTATTATCAGTCTAACAATGAGACTTAACCATGGGCTTAAGGATCCATCCCATTTGGACACGAATCTTAAAATCCATGAGTCCTTATATACATAGACTTATATAATTGCAAGTATTGGAACTCATTTATATAAAACTAATTGGCATGTAATAAATCTAACACCCAACTATTTATAAATCCTTTAATTATTTTTTATTTATTTAATATATAATTTATTTCCCAACATACTCCTTTAAGTACAACCAAACTAACTCATGGTCAACTCAACAACCTAATTGATACTAGCACAAAAACGGATCGGCTAGCATCTCTTCGTCAACTTTGTTTAGTCTAACAATGAGGCTTAATTATAAATCTCAGCATTCAGTCTGTCTAGGCATGAAACTCAGATACCATATTAAAGTCTATGAGGCTGAACAACATAAACTTATAAGTGAGTAAGTATTAGAATTCACTTGTATAAAACTATTTGGTCTGTATTAAGTCTAACATCTATTACACGAGAGTTGGGCCCACTTGCATAAAGCTAATTGATATATCTTCTTCATCTTCGGTCTGAGCTGACATCATTATCAATCCAACAATGAGGCTTGAATATGAGTTGCAGGGTATGTTCGAGACTTAATTTCTATGGGTCTGTACATACATGAGTATATAAATGAACAAATATTAAAATTTACTTATATAAAATCAATTGGTTGGTATTAGATTCAACACTCGATCATTTATGAGTCCTTTAATTATTTTTTGTTTATTGAAGGTATTATGCATTTACCAATATATCCCCTCAACTGAAATTGGATTGGTCAATGAGCTAACTCAACAAGTCGATTTTACACTTACAAGCTAATGAATTGGTTGACATCTTTTCTTTTATACTGACATTATTATCAGTTAAATGATGAGATTTGAACATTGATATCAAGATCTAACTTATTTGGGCACGAGATTAATACTATATTAAAATTCATGGGTTCGTATATATGAAAACTTAAATGGACAAATATTAAAACTCACTTATACAAAACCAATTAACTTGTACTAAATTTAATACCCACTCATTTATAAATCCATAATATATTTTTTATTTATTCAATATAAGATTCATTTTCCAACATCCATGACTTATTAGTATGAATAGGAATCCATAAAACTGATTGGCCAAAATGCTTAATTCCACCCCTCTCCCCTCCATCCCCATTACTTTTAATGTGGTTTCACGAGTTTAAGAATGGAAACCTTATTAATTAAAAAGAATAGAAGTTTAAGAATAGAAACCTTATTAATTAAAAAAAAAATGAGACTTTGTAAGCTTTGTTGAAAATAGCATATTGACCCATGAGATTGAATGATTAATAAAATAGCCTATTTGAATGATTCAATTCTTGCAATCGAGAGTTTTTATGTAGCTTTGGATGGATTTTAGAGGAAGAAGGGTGTCTTCACTTCTATCAAAAATGTGTCTCGTTCCATTATTTAGTGAGCCAAAGCAATCATAATATTTAACTTTCCTACATCCTAAACAGTTAGGTTCGGGGCTGTTATGAGTTGGGGTTGGTTGCTCCAGAATAGAATCGAAATAAAATGATGTATGACTATATGAGTGTGGAACTGCACTTGAGAGTAAAATTGAGGGAGTTTTTGGGCCAAACGGATTTAATAGTTTTAATTTAAGAGTTTGTTTAATATAAATTAATGAATTTATAAATTTTTTTATAATTTTATTTTTTTATTTGTTGTATACATAAAAAATTATTTAAAATTCAATATTTTTAATTGTATGTAATTGATTATACTTAAATTAAATTCTACTGAAATTAATATAATTTGCAAATGAATTATAAATTTAACAAAGATGTAAATCGCTAAAACAAATAAATTTAAACGTACAAAGTTAATTGTTTGAAATGAATTTTATAATTTATCTAAATATAAAAATTTATTTATAAATAATTTTTTAAAATTTATTTATAGATTAAAATAAATTTCACATAAATTAATAAAAAATAATATGAAAGAATGAGAAAAATATTGCAAAGCTTTTATTTAGATTGTTTTGATGTAATTGTCATAGTAATAATTAATAGTTGGTAGGTGTTTCTAATAACCATTAATTGATAGCTCATGAGCGGATTCCTTTAGCATCCAAGGTGGCTTGGGTTCCTACCAAATATTTTTCTTTTTATCCCTATGTATATATATATATATATATATATATAACTCAAAGATTTGTCACCCTATTTAATTTCATTTGCACCCAAAAATAAGTAAATCATAATATGAATACTCATTTCCTTGCAAAAATCTCTCACTTGCTTCTACTGCTAAAATGGGTCTCCACCTTTGTCATGTCTCAAAATTTGAAACATGAAGGTTTTACGGCACGGGAACAGTCTAAGTTACTTACACCTGTAGAATTCATAACCATTTATTAACTAACTAAACTATTAATTATCAAATATAAATAAATTATAATATGCATACTCATTTCATTGCAAAAATCTCTTACTTGCTTCTACTGCTAAAATGGGTCTCCACCTTTGTCATGTCTCAAAATTTGGAACATGAAGATCCTACGGCACGGAAACTGTCTAAGTTACTTACACCTGTAGAACTCAAAACCATCTATTAACTAACTAAATCATTAATTACCAAATATAAATTTTAGCATAATTTTCTCTATAATTTCAATGTAATACCCAATGTGAATAGTATTAAGCTCAACCTGCATGGAAAATATATTTCTAATCAATCCTTATAACCTCACTTCAAAATTCCATTCATAATACTCAATCACATTATTCAATCAAATATATATATATATATATATATATATATATATATATATATATATATATATATATATTCATTATTATGTTCATTTAATATGAAATTAAATATCACATACAAATTTGGAGTTATCCAAACTATTTTCGTTCTATAAAGTCATAAATATTTATATATATCAAATTCTAATACATATCTATACTTCAAATCCATAGAGTATTCTAAAGAGGCAAAGTATTTCAAAACGTAACTATATTACTTGATATAACCGGTTCCAATGAAAAGAAGAATGAAGCCTTTGGAATCACTATCACTATTTATTTTGATCCTAAAAAAAATAAGAAACCATTAAAGGATGAGTATAATATACTTAGTAAGTCATAAATATATTATTATACATAAGGCTAGGTAAGGATGCTCATGTCATGTGATATTCAAAATAGTAGGAATCAATAAATAGATAAGGTAGTTAATCAATGAAACAATAATATCAATTGGGTCATATATGTCAATGGCTTAATAATTCAAATAAATACGACCATAACAGATATAAAGTCACATGCTCATGATTTAAACTAGTAAAATAACTTGTAAAATACATAAGATTGATCAGATATTATGGCTAAGATATTAAATCTTCCTAGCGAGGGTATAATAAAAAGAATTAATTGTGCACAATGCTGATAGTTTTTACCCATTACCTCATTGGTTGGGTAGTTCTGTTATTTCATATCATTAGATATTTGGTAAAATAAGGGTCATTGGCACAAATATGATAAAATATAATATCAATGGCAGAAGAAATTTATGATATTATTATCAAATAATCAATTAACACATTGGGTCAAATAAAGAATAGAAACATAGACTTCAAACAAAATATAGAATTCCCAAGAAAATTTTCATAATTTCCAATGATGTTATTTTTTATGCATAATAATACATTTATAACTCACATTAACCTGTAGATTCCACATTTTCAATTTTCTAACTCTTTAGTTAAATGAAGTAGCACATATAATCTCTACTTCGCTTTTCATTGTTCTTTTAATACTACACATTCAATTAATTTCAATTTAGATCCCAATCAACATGAAATTACATTATTTAAACTTTAATTGAAGAAATTCCCTAAAATTCTAAAATTCTAGGGTTTGCTATTAAGAAAATTATCGTCGGCAGCCTTGGTTCATTTACTCATATCTTTAGTTATATTTGTCCAATAACTTCAATTATTTTTCTTAACTAAACTAGACATCTGAAATTCTAATATATCCAAAATTCAAATTATTATAAGTGTTATATAATTTATAGTGGATTTCTAAATTCAGCCCAACCACCCTGCAACTCCCATCCGGGCAGACCTCACTGTTTTAGATGCAACTCAATTCATACATGTCCAATTGTAAAAAAATTTCACAAGAACCTAGATAAAATATAATAAACATTTTTCATGTTTTGAACTTCTCCTAATTCAGAATTTAAGATCTTCAAATAAATAAAACACATTAGCATTTTATGTTAATCTATCCATTCGAGTCAGTACTACTTAGGGGTCAATTTCTCTTTACACACTTCAAATTTTATAAAACTATATAAAAAAAATAGTTAGGACATATATCTACAACTTTTATGTTTTACACTTTTCCAAATTATTTTTTTAAAACCATGAAAATTAAGCTATAACTTTTTGTTTCTTCTAAAGTTTTCATAACCCTAATTCAATTATGGTTGTTCCAAACTTTAATTCCAAATTTCTCCAATTAAACTTAATTCATCAATTTAACTCTTTAATCTTTATTTTCTAAATAATATAATAAAATTAAAATAAAAAAATTAAATTAAACTCTTCAAATCCCTAATTTGGATTTACACAATTTCAATTTCAATTTCAATTTCCTACATTAACTTCCATATATCATTGTTTATACTATTCAATTGATTGAATTTATTAACCATTCAAACTATAAAACTCATTAAATTAAATTAAAGACTAAATTTAAGAATTTAACTTCGATACTTAGACCTTTACTTCACTTCTTCTTCAAAATTCCTTGATTAACCACTCCAACAATTTTTCCATACCTAATTCTTACTAAACATATATTTTTTTTTCTAGCTTGGAAGATTAGCTTTAACGAAGGAGATTGAAGAAATATTTAAGGGGGAAGGGATTGAAAGGTTCGGTAGCCTCTTAAACATAACTATACTTATGTTTAATTTCTAAGCTTAATCATTCTCCCTTAACACTTGGCCAATAGAAAAGGAGGAGTAAGAAGGAAGAGATGGCTAGAAAATTCTAGATTTAGGTCATTTGTTAACCACTTATGAAATGAACAAATGAATAAAAAAAAAATTAATAAAATCTCCCATACCTAAGACATGTGGCCGGCCTAATGAAGATGGAAAATAGAACATTTTTCAATTAAATTATTTTAAATAATATTTGGTAAAATTATGGGTCCCTATTTCCACTTATTTATAAATATATCATTATTTGCTTGTCTTCCTCTTTCATCTTCAACTCCAATCATGTTTCATGCATTATACTCTCTTTAATTTATTTTAATTGGTCTATAATTCATCTAATTTAAATTATGTAAAAAAAATTTGAGAAAAAAATTGTCGAAAATAAATTAAAAATTAAAAACCGAAAAGTGGTCAAAGTTAGGGTTTTTTAAATATCTATTTTATTTCCATTATACATGCACCTATTCAACTTCATATTGGTTCTAAATTATTTTTCCTAGATTACTTAAAAATCTCAATTAAAGTATCTCCAATTGATTCTAACAAAAAATCCTTTAAAAATATTTTAAAAATTACTAGCCGATAGATGTTATTACCATTCTTAGTATTCTATTGGGATAGTTTTCCTTAACTGTATCTTCTATATTTTTTAAAACTAATTTAATTTAATTTATTTAATTTCTTTTGCTATGATTCACTTGAGTCCATATAATTTTCTAGGATATTACAATCTTCATATATTTAAGAAAAAAATTAATAATAAAAATTATTATTAGTTGATATAAATAAAAGAAAAAAAATTAATTTTTCTTTATTTATATTTATTATATATAAAGAAATATAATTTTTTTTTTAATTTTTCTTAATAAATATCCAAAGCGTATTGGCGGATAAAAGAGGCTAACTTTTTATTTATTTATTATATTTATCCTTTTAATTTTTTTATTTTTATCCTTCTAACTCTAAATTTTTTATTTTTATCTCTCTAATTTTTAAAATTTTTAGAGTTAGACTTTATATTTATATCCCATAAAAAAAATGATGCTGTAAATTTTCAACTCATCATTTAACTGATTGGTAATAATTATTAGCTAATAACTAATTATTGTTAAGTATTTGGTAAAGTTATTATTAATTATAGTTGATATCTGATTGATAATAACTTATAGCTAATTGTTGATAAGCGTTTGGTAAAATTATTATTAATTATAATTAATAGCTGATTAATAATAATTATTAGTTGATAGTTATTAAGTATTTGATAAAATTATTATTTATTATTAATATTAATATATTTAATAATTATTAAAAATAAATATTAATATTTATTTATTTTATTTAAATTTTTTAATAAGATAATTTAATTTTTTTCAACTTTATTTATAGAACAATATATTTATCATATTCATAGAAATTTATACAACTGTCATGATACAACTGCCATAATAAAAAAAATAAAAAACTAATAATTGCAGTATAAAACTTTTCAAACACCCATTCATATATTTCAAGAGGGCGGTTAAGAAAATTAAATATAAAGCAAATAAAAAGATCTCAACTTTAGTTTGCCCGATTCTAAAAATTAATATTAATATTAATTAACCATTAAGAAAGAAATTCATTCTTTTTAAAAATCAAATAAAATCTTGCAAATATAACAGAATTTTATATGATTTTGATATTATATTTATATTATTTTTTTAAATTTTTATAGGATGATAATATTTGTATATATATTTTTTAAATAATTATCCTATATCTTTTTAAATTATTTTATTTATATTTATTATCCATGTACTGGGCTTATGGCATAAGCCCAATAACAAGCAGTTTTGAACATTAATTTTATCTTTTCTTTCTTTTCAAATGCAGCAATCAGTTTTTCTATGAAAGCAAAAGAAAATTTTGGACTGAAGTGAAAAGAAGATAAACCCATTCATAATCCATGAGCTCAAAATAAAACCAGTGGCTGTGGTGGTGCTTCAAACTTCAAACTTGAAACAGAGAGAGTGTGTGTGTAATGGTTAATTAGAAATAAGTTCAATATCACAAAGTGTATTAATGGCACTTACAGTTACAGTAAACAAATTTGCTTCATCAAATCTTCATTTAGTTCAAAGAAAAGAAGCTAAAAGATCAGATGCTGTGTTTGGAAGAAGAGGGCTTCTTTTATCTACTTTGATTGCTGCTTCTCCAGCTCCAAATATTGACTCTCAGACTGAACTTCTTAAGAGTATGTATGTTTTTTTCTTAATTAGATTAATTCCGTTCGGGAAAATTTTTTACTGCATTAGATATAAAAATTTATCTATTATACCCAACTAACTAAACATTGAATAAATATTTTAATTAATATCTCTTTTTTTTTTATCTTTTCTTATTTAATAAAAAAATATTAATATATTTTTTATTTCATATATTTTTATTTTATTAAATATGTATATTTGTATTAAACTTTTTAATCCTGAATATAACTATTATGTAACCTGATCCAAGTTTATTCGAGGTTAAAAAGTTATAATTATGTTTAAATCCTAATTTGAACCCAGTTATATAGTCTCCTCTTAATTAGATTCTTCAAAGCCTGGATTGATTGAAGTTTTCATTTTTAACTAAATCTTATCAGAATATTTGAAGAAATCAGAGGAAAACAAGGCAAAAAATGATAAGGAGGTATGACATTGGACATTATCACATGACTGCTAAATTACTTAGATTTGGTCATGAAATGTAATGAGTATTATAGTCATTTCAGTCTTATATTTGATTGAAAAGTATAAAATTTAATGTAAAGAAATGAAAGTTTTTTAGTTATATATTTAATTTTTTTTAGTAGTTGTAATTGACATGGTTCTATATAAATATATAAAAATAAATAAATAAAGCAATTATGATTAGCTAGGTTATTTTTTAGGGAAAAATTCAAAACAATATCTTGTAGTTTCACTTTTTTGCAAAATCGGAGCTTGTAGAATTTTTTTTCTTTTTTTTGGCAAAATTAGATATGTATTTGCTTACGTAACACTGATGTGGCATTGGAAATTTATAAAAAAAAACTTTCCAGTGACGTGAAAAACTTTTTATTTCATATTAATTAATTTTTTAAAAAGTATTTTTTAATTAAAAATTAATCTTATTATAATGAGTTGTATGCAACATTATTAAAAAAATACTTTTTATTAAAAATCAGTGCTACAACAGTTGAAACTGGAGGTATTAAAGTGTCGGACTTTTGATTACTAACGAAGTTAACTATAAATCTAATTTAAAAAAAAAAAAATTATAAATTTTGATTTATAAAAGCGCGAAATCACATAATATTTTTTTTTATATATATATAATAGGAAATATTTAGGTTAAAATTTAAATGATAATAATTTAAATTAAATTGTATTATATTTTTAATTAATAAAATAAAATAATGAGACATATTATATATATATATTTTACAATTGGAGTAGAAGACTTGAATTTAGTATCTTGTTTAAATTGAAATATATGCCGATATTCATATTAAGTCTATAGATTTATATGATTAATTATATTACAACTTTGGTTATGGATTATCAAATGTAATTACCTTAATTTTAATGTATTTGCTTTACATCCCATTAATTATATGTTATGTTTGTGAAAGAGGCTGGATAGCTATTACAAGCGCAACTACAAGGATTACTTTGACTATGAAGGAGCAACTTTGAGAGGAAAGAAAGAGCAAGACTTATCTGAATCAGAAAAGGCTATTCTTGATTGGTTAAAGAATAATAAATAATTATAACAACTTCAATTTTTTATTTTATGTAAATTTAATTTTTATCAGTGATAATGTCAATGGTGTTGTTAGCTCGTTGACAAAAGTTTTTGGAAATTTCATTTCTTGAGACCTTTAAACATTGCTTTTTTTATTATTGAGATCCTAATTTTGATTTTGTATTTATTGAGCCATTCAATTATTAATTTGCAGTTTATTGAAAGATTTTTTCACGGTGGCTAACGAAGGTTATTTACACACACATCAAAATCACTTGAAGACAAGTAAATTCATGACATGAAAAGTGAAAAAATAAAATAAAAAAAATAAAAAATCCATAAAAACGGTGTCGTTTTTCTGAAGAGCCATCCTTCCTCTTCTTTCACAATAAAAATAGAAACCCAATCCCCCTATAAATAAAACCAAATCTTGGAGACATCAATCTTCTTGTTTACAGCTTCACAGTACTATAAACAGATAGCTCAATTTTAGATAATCACCATGAAATTAAAAATGAATTGTTCTAAATTTAGCTCGCCAAATTGTTACAAGGGAGAGCCCAGATGAGAAAATAGCTAAAACTCAAACGCCTACAAATACTTCAGGTTCAAGGATTCAAACTATCTAAAAGGAAATATATATTTCTCGTTGTTACCATAAAACCAACTATAGTCTTCAAGATCAACTTTAAAAAATTGGCAAAAGATTGATGATCAAACATAATGAAGACAGAGAAATATAAATGAAAAAAAAATGAATTACGATTCAACATCAAATAAAAAAGATAGATAAAAGGAAATAGGCATAGTTACAATCAATACTAATTCCACATCATCAAAAAACCAGAAGAAAAACAGGGTAAACAATAAAATCCACAAGCATAAAAAGAGAAATTACAGAGCTACAACAAGCTCCTAGTAGACTGGCACAAAAAAGAACTAGAAAAATGATACCAGTATATACACAATATGACTTTAAAAAGAAACATAAAACCATGAAAACCACCCAAATCCCCATTAGAAAAGAAACAAAATCCAATCTCAATTTTTAAAGAATAAAAATCCAAAACTCTACAAAATTGTGCACATGAATATATATTAAAACTTGTTAGAAAAAAAAAATGGAGAGGGAAAAAACAGGGATCCAATTATCCATGTATTTGTCACTTACTTGTTGAGCCTTCAAAATCAATCAAACAACTAAAGAAAAGGTCAACCTTGAAAGAACCAACGGCTTCAACTTTATCTATCTAACTATTGCCATCCAAATCTAAAAATTCTAAAATTTCTCTGCTGTTGATAAGCAAATCTCTAGTTTCAGATCGTGAAAAAAAAAGCAAAAAATAAAAACCCATACCTAGTCGATAGAGATGGATTGAAGGACTAACAATGTGAAATTGTCATCGAGCTGGAACAATACTGAAGCTATCTCGAGCAAAACCACTTGAAGTAGGTCGATTGCAGGAAAATGCTTGAAATATCAATTGGATCGATGAGTGAAAGGAAGAACTCAGAAGGAAAAAGAGAGGAAGAGAGCGGAGAATGCAAAGAGAAAAGATTTTATTTTTTTAATTTATGCTTTCAATTTTTTTATTTTTTTTAATTTCTCCTTCAAAACGGTGTAGGATTAGCCATTGAAAATTTTAATTATATTTTATATTTTCCATATCATCCATTATAATCCTAGTCAGATGTTATATTTCCCTTCACGTGACTTTAATGCACGTGTAAGCTACCTTTGTTAGCCAGCGTGAAAAATTCCTTTAATAAATTATAAATTAATAGTTGGAGGACTCAATCAGTACAAAATTAAATTAAGGACTCAATAGCAAAAAGAGTAAAATTCAAGAATTTCAAGATGCATTTTATCTTTTTATTATTGTTGTACTCTTTTTATTTCATAATAAATATTTTAATTATAAAATATATAATTATCAAATCTATTTTAATTTTTCTAATTCATTTATTATTTTAAATTCTTTTCATCTCTCAAATTGTCTCATATTAAATAGGATAATTAAATTAAGTTATAGTAAAAAAAATTAATACATTTATTGTGAAATTGTGGTTATTGGCTCCAACTACAAGCGCAGGCCCAAAGCTCCATCTATGTTAAGAAATCACCGAATAGCGCCTAAAATTTCCAAGTCTAATAAAAAGAATATCAAAAATTCTAAGGCTATGTTTGATTTGAAGAATTTGGATGAGAGACTTTAGAAAATTCATGGATTTTGTCAAAATTTATTATTTGGTTCGTAAAAAAAATAGTCAAAATTTATATATTGTCTAAAATCCATCATCCACCATAATTTCTCATTTTGATAGTTTTTAAAATCCCATATAAAATATGAGATTTTTGCAATTTATCTTTTTATTATAAAAATATCATTAAAATTCATGAATTTCATTTTTATCCAAAATAAGTGAAATTTTGCAAATTTATGGAATAAAAAATTTAAATTTTTAATTTTATAAATTTTGATAAATTTAAAAAGTTTCAAAATTTCCAATTCAAATATGGCATAAATCTTTTTGATGAAAGGAATTTCCGAATATCATGTAAACATTTATTCTTAAATGATTTTATGTGTTTTTAAAAATTATTAAATAATTTCACTTTATTATTAAAATAAAATAATAATTAAAAAAAATATCTTATAACCATTTGAATAAATATATATATTTAAAATAATTGAATGTTTAAATTTATATATCAAATGAAGAATTTTATGATACTGATATCTTTTTTTTTCCCACATTTTTCATTATTTAATATAGAAAAAAAAATTATTTTAGGACTCTTAAAGGGCTATTGGGATAACGCAACAGGATAAATCACTATTATAATGTATAAATAATTATACAAAAATTATACTAAAAGAAAATATTAAAGGAGTCACAGTCTCACTTAAAACCCAATCTCCTTTGACATAATTATATCTCGAATAATTAATTGCACAATATATCATAACTATTTTAGTGAAATAATATAATACTGTAAATCAATAAAATGGCATAACAAATTTAACGTGGTTCACCCCTTTAATTAGGGTACGTCCACGGGCCAAGCTCCAAATAAATTTTCCACTAATAAAATTTGTAGGTATACGGAGAGAATCTTTCCTAAAAAAATACCAGAGGAATAATATAATAATTTGATATCTACCCAAAATAGTGGCACTCAAAGTGTTTTCCAAAAACAACCAAAATAAAATTCTCTCACAATATTTTCACTCATAATTTTAGAAATTATTTCTTAAAATTAATGCACACAAAAATCACTCAATATTTTTCTTTAGAGCTTCTTGCTCTGGCTCTCCCACTCTCTCCCTATCTCTCTTCTTACTTTCTATTCTTGAAGAGAATTATCCTTTCTTATTGCTTGCTTGGTACCCTTCTTTACATGGCTGAGCAGAATTCAACCAAAATTGGTTGATGGTTAAGTAACTCATTTAAGGCACCGAATTTTATGTTGTAATTTTTGACTTTTTTTTTTTAATTATTATAATAAGTGGGTCCCATGTGGAGGGACCCAATAATTCTCCCCCTCCAGACTACATGGAGGGCTCAACCATTTTTGCGGCCAAGCGACAGAATTCAAACTTTTCTTTTGGCATAATCTTTGTTAACATATCTGAATCATTCTCTTCTGTATGGATCTTCTCAAACTGTAACTGCTTCTTCTCCAATACAACCCTTATCAAGTGATATCTCACATCAATATGCTTTGATCTCGAATGAAATGAGAAATCCTTACCAAGATGGATAACATTTTGACTAGCACAAAATAGTTGATATATATCCTGATGAAAACCCAGTTCATTTAAGAAATTCTTCATCCATAAAAATTCCTTACTTGCTTCTGTTGCCGTAATAAACTCTGCTTCAATAGTGGATAAAGTAACACATTTTTATAATTTTGATTGCCATGACACAACTCCCCCTATAAATGTAATCGAGTAACCTGATGTAGACTTCCTAGAGTCAACATCGTCAGTCGTATCTGCATTTGTATAGGCAACTAACACAAGTTTGGCATCTCCAAAACATAATCATTTCTTGGAAGTGCCTCTAAGATACATGAATATCCATTTTACTACGGCCCAATGTTCCTTACCAGGATTTCAAAGAAACTAACTCACTACTCTAACCGAGTGAGCAATATCTGGCCGTGTTCATACCATGACATACATTAAACTTCCAACTACTAAAGCATATGAAACCTTATCCATATCTTCCTTCTCATTTTTTATTGAAGGGCATTGCTGAGAACTTAGTTTAAAGTGATTAGCAAGAGGGCAACTAATTGTTTTAGCTGTATCTATATTGAACCTTTGAAGTACTTTCTCAATGTACTTCTTTGGTGACAACCATATCTTCTTGGCGCCTCTGATAATTGTCATGCCAAGAATCTGTTTTGTTGGCCCCCAATCTTTCATGGCAAAAGACTTGCTCAAATACTTCTTTAAGCTATTGATTCTGAAAATATTCTGGCCAATGATTAGCATGTCATCCACATAGAGTAATATTATAATGAAATCTTCATCAGATAATTTTTTCATAAAAACACAATGGTCTGAAGTAGTCTTCTTGTAGCCTTGCTCTCCTATAATTGACTCAGACTTCTTATACCATTGTCTTGGTGTTTGTTTCAAGCCATAAAGACTTTTCTTCAATCTGCGAATATAGTCCTCTTTTCCTTTCTCTTTGAAACCCTCTGGTTGCTCCATGTATATTTCTTCTTCCAAATCACCATGTAGGAAGGCAGTTTTCACATTTATTTGTTCGATCTCCAAATTCAAACTTGCGGCTAGCCCTAGCACTGTACGAATGGATGTCATCTTTACAACTGGGGAAAAGATTTCATCAAAATCAATTCCTTTTCTCTGATTGAATCCTTTAAAAACTAATCTGTCTTTGAATCGTGGTTAGAGACTATGTTCTTCACACTTAATTCTAAAGACCCACTTATTTTTCAAAGCTCTCTTGCCTTCAAGTAACTTTACCAGATCAAAAGTTTTGTTCTCATGCAAGGATTTCATCTCATCTTGTATGGCTTCAAGCCACTTCTTCTTGTGCTTATGGCTTTTTCCAAACATTCTGGTTCTTTCTCTTCAGTTAGTAACACATACTGATCACTAGGATATCTAATAAATGGTTATCTGATTCTATTAGACCTCTTTAGTGGTACTGGAGAAACATCTAGTGCCGGTGGTTGATCATCATCATCATCTGATTCAATCTCAATGGGAGCATTTGCTTCTTCTAAATTTGGTTGATCATTTTCTTCTCCAACTTGTCTTTGCATTGGTATTAGAGGAACTAGCTTCAAGTCATCATCAAAACTTGAAACATTCTTCTCAGCCTTATCTATGTCTTCAATTGTCTGGTCTTCCATAAACACAACATCACGGCTAGAATCTATAGCCAAGTCGATCTTGACCGTAGCCTATGAATATATACTGTCGCGTCTTAGCATCAAGTTTGGATCTTTCATCTTTTGGAATATGAACAAAGGCTTTACAACCAAACACCCACAGATGATCATAGGAAACATCTTTTCCTGATCATACTCTTTCCGGAGTATCAGACTAAAGAGGAACACAAAGTGAAAGGTTTAGTATATATACTGTTGTAAGTAATGCTTCACCCCAAAATATTTTAGGCAACTTTGAATGTGAGAGTAAGCATCTAACTCTCTTTATTAGAGTTATGTTCATCCTCTTAGCTAATCATTCAACTGCGGTTTTTTTTAGTGTTGTTGTTTGGTGCCGAATATCATACTCTTTATAATAAATATCAAATGGTCTAGTGTATTCTCCTCTATTATCAATTCGAATGCTTTTTAACTTCTTGCTGGTTTGTTGTTCAACAAAGACATGAAATTGCTTGAAAACATTTAACACCTCGTCTTTTGTTTTCAAGGTATATACCTATGTCTTCTTGGAATGATCATCAATGAAAGTCACAGATTATTGAGGACCACCAAATGACTTTAGCATTGGCCCACACAAATCTAAGTATACCAGATCCAACACATCATTCGCTCTGAAATGAGGAAAAGTTTTAAAAGCAACTTTATTTTGCTTTTCTACTAGACAATCAACGCATTTCTTCAAATGCACTTAATCCATTTTAGATAGTACATTCCTTTTAACGAGATAGGTCATCCCTTTCTCGCTCATGTGACCAAGTCTTCTATGCCGCAACTCAATTGTACTGTCATTCTCCATCACATACACAACATCTTTGGGGAGCTTTGCTTGCATTAAGTACAACTTTTGTGCTTTTGTCCTCTGGCCACTACCAAGAAACCTGTAGTGAGTTTCAATTTACCATTCTCAAAGGTGTTATAGTAACCTTCATCATCAAGTGTGCCAACAATAATTAAATTGAAGCCCGTCTCCGGAACATGCCTAACATCTTTCAAGACTAATCTCATGTCATTCTCCATCTCTAGGCAAACATCTCATATACCAGCAACTTTTGCAAATTTTCCGTTTGCCATTTTGACAACATCAGACTTTACTTATTTATAGGATGGGAATAATTCCTTTCGAGATGTGGCATGAATTGTGGCACCATTATCAATCACCCAACTAGTCTCTTGGGATGCAAGATTGATGGTATCTTCATCACAAACAACGTGGAATTCACTAACAATATTGGCATGTTCATCATTACTGCTATCATCTTTCTTCACATCTTTGTTTTTCGACTGTTTTTTCTTAAACTTCCGATAGAACTTCTTGATGTGACCCTTTTTCTTGCAATGATGGCACTCAACATTGGCATATTTATTTGACTTTCCTATGCTTTTGTCTCTTTGCTTTGAACCTCGAGTTTCATTCTTCCCTCTGAAATTTACAGCAAGGACATCTGACTGAGATGAAGAGAAACCCTGCGATCTACTCCTCATCTCTTCATTCAGGATTCCATTCTTTATAGATTCTTTGTTAACTACACCATGTGGTGCAGTATTGGTGAGTGAAATCTTCAAAGTCTCCCGTGATTCTGGTAGAGAGGCAAGCATCATGAGACCAAGCACCTCGTCATCAAATTTTATGCCCATTCCTGATAATTTATTCACGATCCCTTGCATTTCATTCGAGTGATCAGCTATAGAAGTACTTTTTTGGTATTTCATCTGCATCAACTTTATTAAATTAAACAATTTGTAGTTGCCGAATTTTACAGAGTAAAACTCCTCTAATTTATTCCACAATGTTCTTGCATGAGTTTCATTGTAAATATGTTTATATACAATATCATCAATAAATTGTCAAATAAAGCCACACACTTGCTCATGCTCAAATGCCCATTATTTATCTGATTTATTATCAGGTTTATCTGTACCAAATACCAATAGATGCAATTTCATCACATATAGGAGATCATTCATCTTCTTAGTCTATATGTGGTAATTTGTACAATTTAAACTAATCATTTTGCTAGTTTTAGCCTCCATTATTACAGTATTTCTTTACTCCAAAACAAGAACTAACCTGATTCTGATACCATTTGTTGAGATAACGCAACGTAGATTTCATAAATTTCAAAATTTTCAATTCAAATATGGCCTAAATCTTTTTGATGAAAGGAATTTCCGAATATCATGTAAATGTTTATTCTTAAACGATTTCATGTGTTTTAAGAAATTATTAAATAATTTTATTTTATTATTAAAATAAAATAATAATTAAAGAAAAAAAATCTTATAACCATTTGAATAAATGTATATATTTAAAATAACTGAATATTTAAATTTATATATCAAATGAAGCATTTTACGATACTGATATTTTTTTTTTCTACATTTTTCATTATTCAATATAGGAAAAAAAATCATTTTAGGACCCTTAAAGGACTTGTAATGTTTTGTCTTTTGAACTTTTATTTTTCAAAAAACAACTTTATTTATTGCAAAAGTAAAATAAATTAGTGAGGAATTCGTTAAAACAATTTTAAAAACATTAAAATTATTAATAAAAAAAACTCACTTGAATGCCCTTAAATTTTCAAGATCTATATTTAATCATTATAAACTATAAAATTTAGAAAAGTAATGTAATATTATTCAATAATTTATAAATTACTATTAACAAATTTATCATTAATTTTATTTTTACCATAAAAAAATTCTTAAAATATATATTTTTTAAGGGTTTAATGTGAAGAAAAACAAAATTCAGAAGCAAGATAAAGGCAATAAGTTGAAAGACAAGAAAAAGTTTTTTTTTTTTTCCTTCAATATTATATCTATCTCATATTTTTGATAAAAAAAAAGTTACATTTGTTATAGTCGGTTCCTCAATATTAATAAGATGGCACCCCACACACATTGTGCTTTTTTCTTTATTTTCATTGAATTATTAAAAATAAAAATAAAATTAAATATTTTGACACCTTTTAATTTTTAATTTAAAAAAGAATAATATTTGGCAATAATTCTATTATTAACATTTGAAATAAACTTTTAATTTTTGCCCCTAAAAATATAATTATAGATTCGTCTCTGATCATGCATACATGCATTTAAAGATATATTCATCCCCATTATACTTCAAAATTGAAAATGGTTAGAACAATTTTATTAATTTGTTGATGGATTATATAATTCAAATATAAAATATAATTAATATTAAATTATAGCAAGTAAATTTTCAAATAAACTGTTTAGTGATATATAGATCATATAAAAATTTAGAATCCTTTTAGTTTGATTTCCAAATTAGAGAAATAATAGAACTCTCTTAAGTATGAAAAGTAGACAAACTTATGTATGAAGTTCATGATCTTTAGGCAATTATTGAATGATGCTATAATATATACATATAATTCCTACATGTGCAATTTCACAACTTAAAAAACAAAATAAACAAAAAAAGATTCCTACCAAAAGACACAAAATGTCAAAGTTTTTGGGGGCTCAAATCCAAACCAAACTTTCCACAAATGAAGATTTAAAAATTTATATATATTATGTGCAAATTTTTTATTAGATCATATTAATAAATTAATTTTAAAAAATAGGCATTATTAATTATCATTTAAAAATGAAGTCATGTAATGACGTAAATTTAAAAAAAATCCCGTTAACTTATAAAAAAATTTTATCTGATACACTTAAATCTAGCCTTTTAAACAAAAAATGTTCTCAATCCATCCTTAATTATATTATTAGTATAATAATAATAATAATAATAATAACTGTGTCTAAACAATTTAAAAAGAAAAAAGATTTTTTGTCATGTGTGTGTGTTTCATAAAAACATGAGGTTGCTCTGTGTCCTTTTGGATGACCAAAACCCATATTCTTTATCTTCAAGACTAAAATAGTTTTCTCACATGTCATGATAATAATAATACTTCATGTTGTTTCTTAAAAATACTTTGCAATTCTATGAGTTAGTATATAGTTAATCAAGGAGTTTACCATTGGAACAGGAGATAATTTTTAAATATTTTTAAAAAATAATTTTTATTGATTAATTTTCTAAAGAAATTTTAATTTTTTCACCCTCCAAGTTTAACTAACAATATTTGATTTACTAATTAAAAAATATTTTTCTTTTTACAATTATTAAATTTTTATCTTCTGTTGGAGTTTAAATTATTTTTAAAAACTGTATATATTTTTTATATTATTCTAAACATAATAATTAATAATATATACTAAAAATATAATATAATTAGATTTTATTTAATAAATTCTAATTAATATAGTAAAATTTTTAATTTTATGTCAATATATTAAAGTAAATTTTAGGGTATTTTATAATTTACCTAAATAAAAGAAAGAAGTGATTTTATTATTCTCATTGATTTTAAAAAATCTCTGAAGTATGACATGTGAATTGTTTCATAAATTCATGACTACAGGAAGTGATTGTAATTTGAAAGTATGATATAAGAAAGAGTGAAAATTTTACTTCCTATAAAAAAAAATTCTTTTTTTTTTTTTCAGTTTCACTTAAAATTTTAATTAAGTGAAATTTTCCTATAAATATTTTATATAAATTAATGTGCCATGATTTGTTTATTGTGGTTTGACATAGTAAGTGATGGAGAAGGTGCCAACTTGATCACCTCACCTAGAGATTGGAAATTGTCCTCTTGGATTTTGTGATAATATTTAAGAAGCTGCCTACATCTCCTTTTATTATGGGATTTATCTTTATATTTAGATCTTAATATTATCCTTTTCCTTTTGGTCCATCCTACATAATTTTTTATTAGTTTATTATTATTTTTTTTTAAATATATTCATTCAGTATTCAAATTTAAGATCTTAAAAATTCTGAAAAGGACTTCATCGTCACTCAATAAAAAACTCGTTGATTCTTAATTTTAATTTTAATTTTTTACTTTTTATTTTTAAACAATTTATTCATTTTTAAATTTTTGATGTATCTAAACACAATTTATAAAAATAAATAAATATAAAAATGGTAAAAAAAAAAAGACAAATAGACTAGCTATTAGTTTATTAATTGGCCTTCATTGTTTAAAATATTTAAAATAAAGCCGAAAGTATATATAATTTTACCTTTAAATTTTTATTTAAAAAAAAAAAACTTATGGGTCTAAACTTCTATTGTAGTTTGTTGTATACCTCAATTTCTATTTAATTTTAATGTTTTTAGACATATTTTATACAATAAGTATCATTAGAATACTTGTTAAAAATAATTATTGAAAAAAATATGTAATTATAAAATGATTATTTTAAATAAATATAATTAAATTAATATAAAAATAAATTGAATAAAAAAATAAAAATTTTATATTTCATTAAAATTACTATTATTTAAAATAATAAATCAAAATCTTTTTTTTATTATATTTTTAAAATTTATTTATTTAATTTTATCAGATTGTTTCTATATTTAGACTACTTGATTGAAAAATCAATAAATTATATAAAAAAATACGAGTGTTAAATAAAATAATAATATATTACTTTTTCTCTCTCCCGTCTCAACCGATTGAACACTAAAAGCTTTGAGTCAATTTTAATTTTTTTATCATAAACAATAAAGTCATTTTAGATAATATTAATTTTTTTTTTTTACTATGTTAACATTTCTTATAACGCAGTTTTTTGTATGCACATTTTTGACATCAACAAATTGAGGTATTCAATAGGTTTGAAAATAAAAGTCGAAGTGTAAATAAGAGGGTAAAAAATTAAAAATGTTAAAATTTGATTTTTAGTGTGATTATTAAAGAAAAATTCTATTGCAAATAAATACATAAAATTTTATTTTTTTTCCATAATTGTTCACTAGTCAAATTCATATTAAAATTTCACCAGAGTTCTGATATAACCAAATATATCATATTAACTATCTAATTCAAATAATAAATTTTAATGTGGTAAAATAATTTTTTTAAAAAATTTAAATTAAAAGAATATTTTTACTTTGAAAAGTTTAAAAATATATTTTGAGTGAAAAAAGTAACTAACGATTTTCGATTCATAGATTTATTTTTAAGAAAAATTTATTATTTGAATTTATAAAAATTAAATAAAATTTAAATTAGAATAATATTTTAATTAAAAAATAAAAATTAATTAAAAAAATATTTTGAATGAAAAATAATAATTAAAAGAATTAAAAAATAAAAGATATAAATGATTTAAAATGATCTAAAATGAGACGTTTTAACAGTTCAAAATGTCGGCTCAGGAAGACTTCTTTTGGAAAAAAGCACAGGATGAACAACATGCTTTCGGCAAAATTAAACCACAAAAATTAAGATAATAACCATATATTGATATATAAAATAAGAAACAAAATTATTAAAAGAATTTGAGGAAAACAAAACTCAATCATGCATGCGTGCATGCTTGTTTATGTTTGTTGGGATCAATAATAATAATAACAGTGTTGTTGCTTGCCGAGTGATGATAAAACAGATGTATGTAGAGCAGCTAAGCTTACATAGGTGTATGCATGGCAGAAATTAATGATAAAAAAGAGACAAGAAGAGTAATGTCATAAGAAATGGAAACATTTGCAGTTAAAACGACATTGGAGACAGGAATGGAAATATGGTAATGTGTATAGAAGCGACAAAGCCACTCCGTTCCCCGCTGTACAGGTTGGAGGGACATTGAAGGTTTTGTTTTAGTGGTGGTTGGATGGGCAATAGTTGTTTTTCCCATGCTTAATCACTTACAAGGATTAATTTTAATTCCTCACCTAGCTACTCTAGGTTGGGGGTAGGTCCTGGTGGGGAAGTTATAGACACCTTTCTATACTTTATATCTGGGATATTTCACTTAATTTCCTCTGTCCATTTTTATGATCAATTGCATGATTTCAACTCTCTAAGTATACATTATATAATTTATAAATTTCTATCTATATTTCTTTTCTATAATGAAATTTGAATTTAATCTATTGTTCGGTCATAAATGTACAAATATTTCTTATATTCATTTTAGAAATAATATTTTTATCATGTCCCGTCGAATACCCGCCTCAAATCGATTCGAATAAGACAAACAATATCTATTATTTTAATAAATAGAACATGACAATATTTTAAATTTTAACCTAAATCAGGTTTGGATCCGATTAATTATATATATATATATATATATATATATTATTATATTTTTATTTATATATTTAATTAATTTATAGTTATTTTTTATAAATAAATATTACTCACGACTATCTCACCTTTTTAAGGATGAATGGTGGACGAATATTTTTATTTTTAAACGGATCAAATTTAAATTTTATAAAATTAATTTTAAATACGATTTATTGTCATTCCTAATTTATTTATAAGATTAAATAGAGTTAAGTTGAAAATTAACCTTTTTCAACATCGGAAAGATAAATAAAATAAGTAAAACTACCTAACAAAATCCACCCCTACTACTTCAACTTTCAAAAGTATAGAGCACAAGAAGAAACAGTCACCTAATAAGACTTTGAGCACTCTAATGGCCTAATTTTGTCAAGTGATCAGCAACCATATTAGCTTCACGAATAATATATGAAACACGATACAACATTATTTCTTTGCCAAAAAACTCCTGCAAGCTCCTGAAAAATTAACTCTTCGAAATTGTAATTCAAATGCCACTAATTAAAAGTTAATTTGTCTTTAATGATAAGGTCATATTATGAGTCATTCACTTTGAAAGAAGTAAAATTATTGCCAAAATGGAAGGTTTTTACAATAATTAATTTATTTAATAAAGTTCATTACTAAAAATTCAAAGTACTTTCATTTAAATTAAACATAACCCCTTTTATATAAAAGTATAACAAAAAATAATTATATATTTTTAACTTTTCAGTTATTTTAAATAATAAAATTCAAATCAATTCAAATATTTTAAAATTTATTCCAAACACGTGAATTTTATTATTAATTAAAATGAAACCTTGCATATAAGTAATTTCAAACGGTGTGTTAAAGAATTTTTATAAATAACCATAATATTAAAAAGGAGTACAACTTTCATTTTTTTTAGATTCTATTTGGAAAAAAAAAACATTTGAAAGAATTTAATTCAATTTAATTCTATCAATAGAAATTAAATTTAATTGAACTCTTGTCTCGAAGAAAAATTATTCTAAATATTATGTACAAAAATAATTAATTCAATTATTTTATTTTCTCAATTTTTATTTATCATAATAATAATTAATAATATTAAAATTTTAAGAGATTAAGATATATATTTTTACAATTTAACTATAAATCAAATTTACATTAAATTATTTTTTTATGAAATGATGATTTAATTTTTATTTATTTTAAAATTATTTTTATATTAAAAGAATTAAATTTTATAAACCATCTCATTCTAAATAAATAAAATAAAATAAAATCATATAAGTTGAATTTTTGGAAATATTCTAAAGGCAAATTTATAAAAACATTATATCACTGTTGTCTAAACTTTTTAAAATATATTAATTTAATGATTGGATAATTTTTTTTATTTGATAAATTTCTCAATTTTTAAAAATATTATCATATAAGTTAATTATTTTTCAATTACCAAAGTGTTAATTTATAATTTTAAAATTTCTTAATTTACAACTTTCTAATTCTATTTTAAATTTTATTTTGGTATTTAACAACCTATAAAATTTATCTTGATCCTATGTTTAATTACAGATTTTAAAATTACAAATCAATTATTCAATAATTAAAAAAAGTTAAAATATTTATGTGATATTATTTTTAAAATAAAAAAAAAATTATCAAATAAAAAAAATTATTTAGACATTAATATATTAAATTTTAATATAATCAACAAATATCATTTTGTCAGAGGATAAAGTGTAGTGTACGTACTTTCATGTACATACATAGTTACGTAAATAAAAGCCGTACTTTCATGTTCATAAATTAATGTACAGAAATTTTTAATCGTTGGATTAACATCTTTAGCTTAATATACCATTAATATTCAGGTGTCTACAAAAACTCACACTCTGAATCATTTTTAAATTATTTTTTAAGGAAAAAAAAAATAAAAAAAAAATAAAAGAACATGTGGGTTTGGGTCAGAACCTTGACATCCTAAATTCTGTAGTGATATCATATCTTCTACTTTTATCTTCTATTTAACCTTTTTGATAGATTCCAAAATATAAAATGTTCACTTAGGTACCGACTCAGAATAGTTGAAATTAAATTAAATTAAATAATTACTATATACTGAATTTGCTATTTTTTTTATCTATCAATATTCGATTTTCCAATCAATTTTAAATGGTACTTTCTAAATATATAGATTTAGCGAGAAATAAAATTTTAAACTTATCAAATTTTAAATTTATCAAATTCAACATTCAGGATATAATTTTTAAGTGGATATTTGATAAAAAAAATTTATGCGATTATTAACTTTTTTATTTTTAATAGTAACATTATATAATTTTTATTATTGTTAGCTATTAGCTGTTATATAATTAAATAATTTTTATTTAATTTAAATTTTTTTTAAAAAAAATTAATTATTTAAATAAAAAAAATTAAATTATCATTTAAAAATAATACTTAAATAAAAATAAAAATAAAAATAAAAATATCTATTTTTAATAATTATTAAATATATTAATAGCTAACAACTAATAATAATTTTATCAAACATTTACAACAATAAACTATTAGGTAATAATTACTAGTTATTAGGTAATAGTTATCAATAATCAATTAACATCTATCAACAACAGCTAAAGAGTATTTTTAAGAATAATTATTTTAAAAAATATATAATTATAAAATAATTATTTTAGATAAATATAAATAAATTAATAAAAAATGACTTAAATGAATAAAAAGTAAAATTTTTAATAGAGTTACGTTTTGTTATAAACATCATCATTTTAAGTGATAAATTAGAATTTCGATTTTTCACTTATTTAATTTATTTATTTAATTTTAACTAATATTTTTAAGATATTTGTTAAAAAAATATTTTAAAAAAAATATAAATTGAACATGAAGTGTGTCTTAGACTTATCTAAAATAATTTTAATTTTAGTTAATATTTAAAGTGATCTGAAAATATTGCTAACAACATAAAAAAGAATAAACCAAAACAAATAATTGTGCATGTCACCAAGTCCAATGACAGCTGCAAAGCAAACAGACTTGGATATTGAGCAAAAATTTTACAATACAATATATATTTGTATAAAATTAATTTATTTTTTAAAAAAATTAAGATCCTTCCAAATGAGATAATTAAAAAAATTGAGGCATGTTCCTTTTAGGTCAGGAAGATCTGAGGCAGGATCTCCTGGATTTCAAAAAAGAGTCGAGAAGATGCATATGAAATAGTCCAACATTTAGTTTGTCATTTCTTTTTTTTTTTCTCTGAATTTTATCTGAGTACCCATTACTAATATTTACACTTCCCATATATTAAGTCAAAATTTTGAGTTTAGTGTGTCTGAATATATTTGGATGGACATGGAAAATTACCAAAAAAAAAAGCCATTAAATTTAAATTGGATCTATCTTTCTTTCTTTATTATAGATTTAGAAAACAAAACATTGAAAATTTGCACCTAAACAGGTTTGATTATTTGATCTTTATTTGGATATAACCACCAAAAGTTAGGTGCATGTGTGGTACATTTTTGTCCTGTTTTGTTAGAAAAAGTACTAGAATTATGCATGTATTAAAGAATTATTGAATTATCAAATATTAATGATTCTTTTCTATGAATTGCTGTATGGCATTGCATGATTCAGTCAATGATGATAATTTTTTTTCCTTCTTAAATTAATGGGTTTTAATTAATTTATATATTTCTTGATCTCTTTCTTTGCCTGCCATTGGGCAAAAGGCCTCAATGCTTGAATTTTGATGATTTAGAGTAGTTGGTAATTTTTAGACTTGAGACTTTTTCTTATAAAAATACAAGTATATTACCCACCACCTCATTATTATTTTCAATGTATTGAATTGGAAAATGACAATGTTATTGGCATATATAATTTGATTAGGACTAGCTTGACAAAGGAGTTCTGAGTTGGAACACACATAATTGATAAGGACAAAAAAAAAAAATTAAAAATCTTAATCTCAAATTAACAAATCAATTAATGAATTTTTTTTTATTTTTTTTTTAGGATTATAACTCCAATTTCTAATAAGAATTGGAAATAATATTTTCATATTTTATATTTGAACAAATATTTTTCAATTAAATGAATGATTATTTTATTTGTAAAATATAATTCTTATTTTATTATTATTTTTAATTAGATGAGAATTTTTATTGAGTTAAAAATAATAATAAATAATATTATGATTAAAAGTATTATAATATATTTTCTTATGGTTTTTGCCAAAGTATGTAAGGTATTTTGCCCAATAGTTGAATTGGAAATTTTACTCATTGATTGAGTATAATAGAAAGTTTATGGGTAGAAAACCTCTGTGATGAGTGAGAATTTATAATTTTATCTGTCTAAAAATTGTAAATAGAAATATTATAGGAGATTTTTTTTTTTGGTTTTTGTCTAAGGATGCAAGGCATTTTATCCAATAGTTGAGTTGGAAATTTTACTCATTGATTGAGTATAATACAAAATATATGGATAGGATACCTCTGTAATGAGTGGGAGTTTGCAATTTTATCTGTCCAAAAAGTGTAATATGATGATTTAGTTGTTATTCTTTTAAGAGACAATTAATATAGATCTATTAAAAGATAAAATCATGTAAAATTATTTCTATTATTTTTTTCTTTTATCTTATTACTGCGCTTATAACTCTAATTTTCCTAGTAAATAGTATTATTCTGAAATTCAAGAGTTATTTTTTTTTAAAAAAAGAGAAAGATCGAAGAATCTATATAGTGAGAGGATGATGAAGCTTGAAGACATCTCCGTTGGAAGTTAGATACTAATTGTGGAGAAAAGTAGTCACATATGAATCATTATCCAAAATTAAAAGAAGACTTGAAGAATTCGAAGTTACAAGAAAAAATGAAAAACAACCTAAAAATTGATGATTATAATTTTGATGATTCCTCATTTGATGTTATTAGCTTCTATTACAATGGGTTGCACTTAGTAAAAAGTATATAAAAGATTTTGATTGAGATGAAACTCTAATATGAAATTTTAATAGTTGAAGATTTTGAAAATTTGAAGATTAAATTTTAAGGTAAGATGAAGATGTTGAAAATTATATTATTGTGAGATTTTGAATCAATATGAAATTGTTAGCATTATTGCTCAAAATCCTAATAGAATTTGGAATAAGACATTTTTCTATTTTATATATGAGAATTAATTGAATGGAGGATTATTTCATTTATAGAATATAATTTTTTATTTTAATATTGCTCTTAATTGAGTGAAGATTTTTATTGAATTAAAAATAATAGTAGATAATATAATAAATATGAGTATAATATGAGAGATTCTTTAACTTTTGCCCAAAAATATAATGCATTTTGTCTAATAATTGAATTGAAACTTTTGCCAATTAATTGAGTATGACATAAAATATATGAGTAAAATATTTTTGTGATAAATGATGAATTATGCAAGGGTTTACAATTATGATGATTTAATAAATTATTCTTCTAAAAATCGTGAACGTGAATTTATTAAAATATAAAATTAAGTAAAATTATTTATATTATATTTTTATTTTTATTATTATGCTTATAACTCTTATTTTTTAATAATTTTTATTCTAAATAATTTTGGGTTGTTGTAGGTCACAATCAACATAAAATAAATAAAATTACATATAGAGAGAACATGGACCACAATGTGTTACTTCATATATCATGAAAGCAACATGTCCTAAAGCAAAGTTTACGAGCATTTACCCAAACTTTACTATAAATATCCAAAGCAACAAACAAAAATGTACATGGGTTGTCCTCTAATTCAATTTAATGATTATGTTTATTTATATTTTTCTACCAATTAATTGATAATGTTATATAATTTTATAGATGGCAATTGTTTGTAGTAATATAAAAGATAGCATGGGGCACCATAAAAATAAATAAATAAGACTGAGCAAAAACTGTGCTGCCTAAAAGACATAACCCATATGTACCCACTATTCATTAACAAGAGAAATAAATTTTTGAAGAACCAAGAAATTTATTTCCATCTTTTTTTTTTCTTTTTTTTTTTTAAATCTCAGGTTGCTTCACATAGCATTGACAGGAAAAGGAAAAGGAAAAGAAAAAACTACAAAATAAAATTAATAAAATAAAATAACAAGATCTTAATAAGATCAACTTTTTTTTAAAAAAAACTTTGAGAAACCTTCTATATCACCATCTCTTTTAGACCAACTTCAATGTACTTCAATGGCAGGAAATTTGGATTCATCATATATATTGATATCATTCTCATTATCCTCTTCCACTGATTAAAACCACCTGAAAAAATTGAAAATTTTCATTCAGTTTATTTTAATTATCTTCCAGGAGAGGAATTAAATTTGGGAACAATAACAATTAAATAATTGATTAATTAATCAATGTGATAAACATAATTAATAAAAATGAAAAACACTTAACTGGTTATTATGAAGTTGGTTTCCAGATAGAGAAGAAGGCTGTACATTATAACTAAAATGGTCTTGATATGCAGATCTCCCCTGTAAAAAAATTGGTGAATAGTTAATTATTTAGAAAAAAATTAAACAATATAAGATAAAAACAATGTTAATAAAAAATGTATATAATTATATTTATAAAGTACCTCAAAATTATTATCTGAAAAACCAGCTGCAGCTTGTGAATAATCAAATGTACTCTGCATTGAAGCTTGATTATTCTGCCATATGAAAATAATGAAAACAAGATTAATTTCCTTAACAATGTGTAATTAATTGAACAAAAACCAGAAAGAGAGAGAGAGAGAGTAGTTAAATTATTAACCTTGGACCAGTTGAAAGCAGGAGAGCTAGCAGTATCATCAAGAAAGGAAGGAACCAGTTCATTTTGTCTTGTAACTCCACCATTATTAACATTAAATGAAGGAAAAAAGTAGCCATTATCATAGTAATTGAAGCTGTAACTTTCTTTATCTTCATGAAAATGATGATTATGAGTAGCAGTAGTAGGAGGAGGAGGTCCTGATGATGCATCAGAGAGCATGGACAGATCTTCTTCTTCTTCTTCCTCCTCCTGGTTATTATTGTCAAGTTCTTGATCTTGATCACTACTAAAAATCGTTTTCTCTCTCTCATTTTCACAAACTCCTGTAGTGCGACTGTTGCTACTACTTCTTCTTCTTCCTGTTCTTCTTATTTCTTTCTTGGTATCAACTAGTTTAGTAGAAAGAAAAGACTGTTCTAAGTAAAGAGTCCAACCAGACTCGCAACCACTACTACATTCTGAAGCAAAAGCATTCATGGTTTCCTTCTTCTTTTCTTGATTCTTGATTTTTTAGAAAGAAAGAGCTTCAAGAACACAAAAATGAAGTTCTTTTTATCAAGAAAATATGGTTCTTGAAAAGGGTTTTAATAGCTACTGTAGGTAGAAGAAGAAAAGAGACAGCTAGTAAGAATAAATGTGGAAAAAGAAAAACAAGAGAATGAGAGTAGAATCCTAGAGTAAATTTGTCCTGACTCTCCTAATTGAGGCAATGTATGCGAATGTATAAAAAATTGCCAGTTGGGAGGGGTTATAGTGGAAGCATGTAAGATAGAGAGAGAGAGAGGTGAAAGCCACAACCCCTTCACATGCTAGACAGCGAGGCACTGTGTACCCTCTTAACAAAACCAGGTACAAGTCCATTTTCCCTTCCACAATATATGGACACCTATCCCTTACTGCAGTATTATTGCTTCTCTCTCTCTCTATTATCACATTCTTTTTTTTTTTTTTTTTAAATTTCCCTTTTTCTTTTTTTGGGTTGCTGTATGATAAAATAAAATAATAAAGAATTATAAAATATAATATCAAAACAAATTAGAATACAAATTATGATATAATAATCCCGATTTATCGTATTATTTAGCAAATGATAATTATTATTGGATTCTTTTGATGATTTTTCTGAATTTGACTTGGATATTAAAAATAAAACTTATAATTTAGATTGAATTATAAATTAAATTAAAAATTAATAAAAAAAATAGATCAATCATGAAATTATTGTTTTCAACACTGGATTGGTGGATAAAGAGGATCAGAAAGTCAGAGGTTCGATTGGAATTGAATCAATTAAACCGAGAAAAATCAGTATATATATATATATATATATATATATATATATATATATATATGATGAAAATAAATATAATTTGATATTTATTATTTTTTATTAAAAATAAAAAAATTTAAGAAAAAGTAAAAAAAAAGTAAAAAGTAAAAAAAAATTTCTGATCCGCTTGAACTAAAAAATCAGCCCGGTTCAACCGGTTTACTAGTTTTTTAACCGATTTTGAAGAGATAATTTTTTAAAATTGACCGGACCGTCCCTAATTTGATTTCTAATTTTTTTTATTCAATAGGAAAATCTGATCCGATTTTAACAACAATACCACAACTAAAAAAAATCCATCAAAAAAAGAAAAAACGTAATAAAAAAAATCATATATGCTTAAAATAAAAATAAATTTGAATATTAGTGAATTAAGGAAAACGAATAATAAACCAAAAAGTTGATCGTTGGTCTCTTTAAATAAAACAAAAGAAAAAGAAATATTATTCTAAATTTTGATTGAAATTTAAATTTGTAATATATAGACCTAATAGGTAGTGAATTTATGAAGAAAACTATAAATTGAGTAAATTAAATTTTTTTAAAATTTGATTTTTTAAAAGTAAATTTAATTTATGAACAATTTTAAATCTCATAATTTCAAAAATAATTCAGTCAGAGATAATTTAATATATAAACTTGATTATATATATTTTTTAAAATTTATACATAGTTTTTTAAATTAGATTTTGATTAAAATTTTAAATTTACTACAAATGAAAATATATATGGTTGATGATGATATATATGAGTTTTGTTTGATTTATATAGATAATATGCTGTTGGTTATTCTATGTGGTCCTTGTAAGGATTATAAGCAAATTTTATTATTAAAAATATTTATTTCTATTATTTAATATTCTTTAAAAAAAATTATTATAATTATTAAAAGATGAATTTTTAATTCAATTGAGATAGTTATCAATTTTAAAATATCGAGTTTGAATTTTGATCGGAGTAATTTTTTAAAAAAGGAGAATTATAAAAAATATTTTTATTTTATTTTATGATATTATTCTTTTTTTTATTACATTTGAATGGGTAGGTAGGCATGGTTGCATGAGTAGAGATTGTAGAAATTTCTTGGGGTAAGGGATGGAAAAATACTAATACAGTTGACTAGGTTTTTATGATTCCACATGCTTTCACATTTTACCCTCTTTCCTTTTTCATCTTTTCAATATATACTATAAATATATAAATACATAATTAATTAATACACATTCTCTATATTTATTTAAGATCAAATCACACATGCAAGTGGGCACGTGTGCATATATGTGTGCATATGCGAGCTTCCAAATATTCACACACATGTATGCACGTGCACACGCAATTCAACCTCTAATTCTTTGTATAACCCTTTCATTTATAATTGTCACTTGTATAATCTTTGGTACTATTACCAAGTTTACTTCTCTTCCCATTTTCTCTCCTTTTGTGTGGGTTAGGGGTGTTTGCAGGTCGGTTTGATGTGATTTTAATATAATATTTAATTTAATTTATTAATTATGGATTAAAAATTTAATAATCCAATCCAATTCATGAAAAAAAAAAAAAACAATTCAATCCAATTCATAATTAATGGAGTTAAATCGGATTATGTGATTTTATGTTTTATTAAAAAAAAATTATTAATCCATATAATTCATAATGTAATATTTAATTAATAATTTATAATGTAATATTAGTTTAACTTTTTCTTATTCACATTCTTTCAATCCAAAATAATTTAAATAAAAGAAAAAAAAAATAATTTCTTAACTCAAATAAGCTAAAGTAATTAAGTCCATTATAAATTTTCCTATTAATATCTTCAAAATTCTTATGAATTAAAAATTTATACAATTAATAAATTCACATAAAATTCTTACATTTAATACTGATATATTTAATATCTTAATTAATGATCAAATATAAATCTATTAATTAGCGTGTTTCAAGAAATTTTGAACAAAACTAATGATTGAACAGAGGAACAAGAAGGAAATATAGCCTCACCTTCTCAAGAGACATAATAAAGCATGTTTTTTTTTTTTTTTTTCATTACGATTCATATCAATGTGATTATCAATCAATAGTATAAAATAAAATAAAATATAAAAATAAAAACATACAAGATAATAGGAATAATATGAAAAGTTGGTTACTGGATAAATTGAGCCCCAAAAAAATTGAGAGAGAGAGAGAGGTGGTAGACAGAGAAACTAGAAGTAATTAGGATTTAGCCAAAAATTTGATAAACAAAGAAAAAAGAAAAAGAGCAGGCAGAATGTGTTGTTGTCCTATTGGGTTTGCCCAATTTTTCATATAAGTTTATGGTAAATGAGCTAATTCAAGTTAAATTTTTAATTTAGGCTTAGGTTAAAAAATTTATAAATGGGTATATAATATATATAGCATGTTGGGTTTGGTCGATTTGCGGATTGACATACTCAACATTTAATCCAGTCCACAAAATGAGAATTGAAAACTAACAACAATTATTATAATTGTAATTTAATTATAGATTGGATTGAGTTGGATCAGGTTAAGTAGATTAGACAGTTTATGAACACCCTTAGTGTGGTTTATATCTCAACTGCTTGTCGAAAAATTTTTAGGGAACTCTAATCCATTACATAGGATTATAAATTATTAATAACGATTAGATATTATTAAATAATAACAATCTATAAGATTAATATAATAATTAATTATTTAAATAATAAAATGTGTATTATAATTAACACATAAATATATCAGATTACCATTAATTAATTCATAATTTTTCTCACATGTAAAATTCAACTCCTCTATTTAAATTTGATGTCCATCATTCATTTGAATCATAAAATTCAAAATGATTTCAATTCATTAATTAAGAGTCAAATAATAAAGAAATCCGTTGAATCCACTCGAATATAATTTATTTAATTTGATTTGAAATATAATTCACTTAATTTTAAAATAAATTAATAAAAATATATTTTATTAATTTTGAATTTATTTCTAAAAATTGAATAAAAAATACTTTGACTCAAAGTTTGTAAATTCATCAGGTTTCGATCCAATTTTTTTTTTAGGTTAATTGGAGGGTAAATGACCTCAAATTAGTCAAAAAGTAATAGAAAATAAAAAGTTTGTGTAAAGAGGTTTCAATCTTTCTCTCTTGATTCTTTCTCTTTCAATTGATGGGCATAAATAGCCATCGTACAAAGTCTAATTAGGAAACATAATTACAAAATAATTATAAATATTTTTATAGCGAAATTTTAGACTAAAGTCTAGAACATTAGTGGAATAACTTAGAGATAATTATGCTAATTTTAACACTCTCCTTTCAAGTTGGGTACATAAATGTCGCTCGTGCGTATCTTGTCAAGACAACTAGTGAATATTTGGCTTGGAACTATATCAGCAAGTTAATCTTGAGATCAAACATGGGTAAGTTTTGCTTCTAATTTCTCCTTAATAAAATGCCAATCAATCTCAACATGTTTTATTTAATTGTGTTGAACGAGCAATGTCACATGCTGCCTTGTTATCACAACATAGCTTCATGGGACTGTCCTGCTAAATATTCAAGTCTTGCATTAAATTTATGACCCATAACAATTCACATATTGCCTTAGCCATTCTCTTATACTCAACCTCAGCACTTGATCTAGCTATCACATCTTTTTTCTTTTTACTTCTCCAAGTAACTAAATTCCCCCCAACAAAAGTGAAATATCCGGATGTTGAACTTATATCTTCAATTGTTTCAACCCAATCAGCATCGTTATATCCTTTGATATCCAAGTTGTCCCCTTTTGTAAACCTAATTCCTTTGCCTAGTGATGACTTCAAGTAGCGCAAGATATGAATGATAACATTTATATGTTCTTCGCTTAGGGAGTGCATGAATTGAATGACAACAGTTAATACATAAGCTAAATCAGGTCGAATATGTGCAAGATACATTAGTCTCCCAATTAGCCTCTGATAGCGTTCCTTGTTAGTAGGAACTTGATTTGGATGCATACCCAACTTCAAGTTTTCTTCCATAGAGGTGCTAACCGGACTACATGTTATCATTCCTATTTCTTTCAATAAATCTAAGGCAAATTTCCGTTAGGATAGGACAATGCGTTTCTTTGATCTTGATACTTCAATTCTCAGAAAATACTTTAGCTGGTGAAGGTCTTTCATCTCAAATTCATTGGCTAGATGGTATTGAAATGCTTTTCTTTCTTCCATATCATTTCCAATCACTATCATATCATCAACATACACAATAAGAGCAATTATTTTTCTTTGTTATGCTTTAATAAAAGAGTTTGATTTGAGTTACTTTGCTTGTATCCAAACGACTTCAGAATTTGTGAACCTTCCAAACCATGCTCTAAGAGATTGCTTCAAACCAAATAGTGTCTTTCTCAATTTTACATACTTGTTTGCAATTTTTAATCTGCATATTACATCTAAGAGGCAATTCTATATGTACTTCTTTTTTGAGATCTCCATATAAAAGTGCATTATTCATATCAAATTGGTGTAAAGGCCAGTCAAGATTTATCGCTAAAGATAGTAGAATATGAACAATATTAATTTTGGCTACTGGTCCAAATGTCTTCATATAATCAATTCCATAAGTTTGAGCATATCTCTTGAAGACAAGTCTCTGTCTTTGAATCTTTCAATGGCTACATCAGCTTTGTATTTAATGGTGAAGACCCATCTACACCCAAGAGGCTTCTTTCCTTCAGGTGAGTACTTCCCATGTTGAGTTCTTCTGAAGGGACTTCATTTCTTCATTCATTGCCTCCTTCCACCTTGGATCTCTCATGGCCTCCTGCACATTATAGGAATAGATACAACAGATAATTGATTTACAAATGATTCATTTTCCTTTGACAATCTATGGTAAGACACAGAGTTACTTATAAGATATTTGAGTTTGGAATTAAGATATAATAGTTATTAATATATATATTAGAAGAAATTTATCTAATTTAGTAGGTATAAATTAGATAAAATATATCCACTTAAAAATTAAAGGAATATTTTGAATGAAAAAATTAATCAATGATTTTGGATTCATAAAAAGGTTATTAAGAAAAAATTATTATTTGAATTTATGAAAATTAAATAAAATTTAAAATAAAAGAAAATTTTCACTTAAAAGAATAAAAAAAATATTTTAAATAAAAATATAAAATAATTAAAAAGTATTTTTTAATTAAAAAATTAAAATAATATTTTAAATAAAAAATAATTATAAAATATAAATATAAAATATAAATGATCCAAAAATCACTAAATTTAATTAATTTTTCTAATGTAGTTATTACAATTTATTTAACATGAATCCAAAATGGCATGCTAAATAAGATAACTAAGATTACATATTATGCTACATTAAACACTCCAGTGTGGTTCTGATTGTAAACTCTCAAGTGACTTTTAATTGAAAAATAAAATAAAATTTAAGCACTCCCTTGCAAAAAATTACATATTCTGAAATACAAAATAAAAAATAAAAAATTTAAATTTTAATAATTTCTCTATTTTTTTAACTTTTAGATTAAAATTCAAATTAACTCTTAACCTTTTTTTTTTTCAATTCTATTCAATTAGATTCAAAACTAACTTTAAAACTAAATTAGCCCCTAATATTTGAAAATTTTTTCATTCAGATTTAAAATTAACATTATGATCAAATTAATCCTTAAGTGAGAAAAAATTTTATGTGATTCAATTGAATTTAATTTTTTATTAAAAAGAATAAAAGTAATTTTAAAATATAAAAATGATTTAACAAAGAATTAAAATTATTTATACATTTCAAAATTATAAAATTTCACAATTTTTATTTTTTTTTAACTTTCACACCTAAGAAAAAAAATTTCTTTTATTTTTCTCGATTTTCCCAAATAATTTCAATGTATAAAAAATTTATATGCCTTAATGGGTTAACTCTCCTCAATACACACTCCCATATAAAAACACATAAATATATATTAAGTTCCCATAGATATATGTATATAATATGAAATGGTAATTTATACATGTATATACAAATACCATGTGATGAGTATCTCTCAATCGAAAATGATTGTGGTCAATCACACCACATGATGGCATTAAATTGGATGTTGATATATGTTTTGAAATGTACAATGCCAACACAAATGGGCTATATATTGTCATATTAGATATGAATGTGATGTCCAACTTGTTTCAAATGATTATCGTGGAACCATCAATACCACACTACATCATTATTCTCATCTTAGTAATTAACATTATTTTAGAAATATGGACAAACCCACTTTTTTTTTAGGATAAAAAATCATTGACAAACTTGAAATAAATAAATCCAACTATAATATAAAAGTTTTTAATATAATATATTTTATCCACAATTAATCTATCAATATTAAGATAAAAATATGGGTATTTTAGTTTAAGGGTAAAAATAAATGTAAGAATTTAAGTAAGATGGATAATAAATTTATCTTTATAAAAATATTTATATCTAATAAGTATTTTTTCTTTCTGATAATAAATATTTTATTTTTTTTATATGCCTTAATTTAATTATCCAATTTTATAATTTAAACTGAATTTTATATTAATTTTATAATAATATCTTCATTAAAAATATGTTAAATAATGTAAAAATTAATTAAGAAATATAAAATATAAGAGAATTAAGAAAATAGATGAAGATTAAAATAATTAATAAATTAAAATAATTAAAATAAAAAAAATTAATAATTGTATATTTTATAATTAAAATATTTATTTTAAAAAGAATGGAGTAATTTTTAAATATTAGAAGAAAAATCTAATATTTATATACCACAAACTTAATAGACAGAGTTTCCATTAATTAATTGACTGTTAACTAATGATGGATCGATAATTTTTATATTTTTTTTTAAATTAAAAGGACCTTATAGTATCAACACCAAGAAAAGGGACATTGGCTAAAAAAAAAAAAATACAGTGACTCTTGGAACATCCATCTATTACTTTAAAAAAAAAAAAAAAAAAAAAAGGAGTTTTGCCCATGCTTTATGTTATACTGAAATAATAGATATTTAACAAATATTGTGCTGAATTCTTGACGTTACATCAGACGTGTTTCCAGCAGGGAAAGCAATATTTTGAATCTTATCTCTAAAATATTAATTAATTAAAGTCCATGAATTAGGTTCATTCAGATAGTCTTTGGTCAAAGATTAGATGAAATGTACGGCTACGTGCACTAAATAAATTTATTATTAATCACAATGAAAGATGAGTGCATTATCATTTATATTAATAATGATAGTTGTAATTATTTAATTATGTTATTTGCTGTGCGATAGAGTCATACATATATTTTATTTTTCTACGACATCTGTTCATATGTCTAGATTGTCTCAAATTAGGCCAACTCTGCGCCTAGGCATTATTTGTTTATG
>CANXYC012897759.1:0-24084 GCA_948193065.1 Aleurites moluccanus
TAACTTTTTTTTTTTTTTTTTTTTTTTTTTTTTTTTTTTTTTGCTTTGGTAAATAATAATTTGAAAAAATTAAACAAAATTGAGAGTAGATCAGAATTATTAAATTTTAAACAGTATAGAAAATTCATAATTACTATAAAAATTTATCAAAAATTTAAAATTCTAAATATTGAAATAAATCATTTATTCTTAACAATTGAAATTATAATGGGGAACAAATTTTAACATATTATATTAAATTCAGTTATAAGTAAATAATCTCTTTCAAAATTAAAAGTTTTGCAGTTTCAATATTTCTCTTATAATTTGATTTAAAGATTTGAAATAAGTTAACAAAGAATCTTAACTCTTGTTTTTATTTTTAATTTTTTTTTCTTTTTTATATCCAATAAATCAAAGTCTTAAAATTTAATTGGTCAATTTAAAAATTGTCAATTGACGTTCATGAGATTGCTTTGCTTAGGTAAGAAACCTAATCTAAGAGGCTCTAATATATATATTTGCTTGGAAAAAGACGTAGCAGAAATTAAGTCATTTCCTTTTAAGCTAAGAATATCTCATTATCTCTTTTGCTTTAGCAACAATTTTTTTTTTCTAGGCTGACAAAAATAATACTCATATGCTATGCAAAACTTCAGAACTATTACACTAAATGATCAATCCTCAGTCCTCACAAAAACTTCCCACCAACTTTCCTTTTTCTTTTCAAAAAAAAAAAATACTGTGACCCTCCTTTCCTTGCAGTACAATCTCAAAATCCATCATTGATTCCCATTTTTACTAGTTTTATATTCTGTAACAAACATTTTTTTGCTGAATGAGTTGTATTTATTTTTAAAAGTTGTCGACTTTTTATTGGTCTGTTACCAAAACAATTATGAAGAAGGAATGAAATTAATTTTTGTTAAAGGTACAAGTTAGTTACTTTTTTTATTCTGGAAAACAAAATTGAAAGGCAAGTATTTTAGTGGGAAAGGGTTCAAAGAGAGAACTATCGTCCCTATTTTCTTTCATTTTCTAAGCATGAGGTGGAGAAAGTTTTTCAAAATTTTCTTCCCATTTTCTAAGGATTTAAATTTAAGGGTCATAAAATTTTATCATATGGGACCCAACATTTATGTACATTTGAGAAACATATTCCCCCTTTAAAACACCATTTGTCTGTTGTGGTAAGCAATGCTTCCACTTGGTTCCGGATACAGTCTCTCTTCTCCCTTTTCTTTTTTTTCCACTTTTCTTTTTCAAGCTTTAGCCTTATGTTCTTCTTTTCCTTTTCTTTTCTTTTTTCCAGTTAGCACATAAATTTTATGTATTTTTTATTTTAATAATTTCGAAATTTATATTTTTTATTTTATTTTTTCATATATTTGAAAATAACACTTCATCAGTATCTTACTTACCTAAAAAATAATGACATCATTCTATTAATATCAACAATATCATATAATCTACCTAGCAATTTGCAAAAGCAAGACTAATATCAAACCAACAATAAATCACATAAATTACCTAACAATTTGCAAAAGCACGATTTTGAAAAGGCATCAACAGTTATCAAAACCGTAAACTTCTTTTCCCCCCTACCATGCAGAAGATTCATCAAACATTATTCCCATGGGAGATTCTCAACTTCCAAAACCGTCAACTAAGGAACTATCTTAATATAATGAGGCAGGCCATTTATATTTCAAATAATCAATAACATAGATTAGGTTGATTTGTGGACAAGAATTGAAATTGAAATTAAGAATTTCAATTTTAATTTTAATTTTCTAAAATTAGAATTTTATTAAAATTGTAATTCTAACATTTATTTCATACAAAAAATTAAAATTAAAATTAAAATTAAATAAAAAAATTGTAACTATGAAAATATTTGTTTGAGTTGAAAGTGGTGGTGAACTACCGGTGGTAGCGGTGGATGTGGTGATAGATCAATGGTGATGACGGTCCTGCGAATCATTATCGCTAGTAATGACGGTCCGACGAGTCATTATCGCCAGCGATAACAGTCAGGCAAGCCACTGTCGCCGGAGGTGACAGACCAACGTCGTCGATAATGACTCTGAAGATGGAGGTGGAGGTGACAGTGGCAATGGCGATGATACTGGAGGTGATAGTAGGAGAAAATATTGTAGTGATGATTATGAAATTGTAATTCTTATAGGTTAGAGAATAAAATTGTGAAATTAATTTTTTAGTTATATTACAATTCCATCTAATTGTAGTTAGAATTGAAATTCTAATTCTAATTTTAATTTTATATAACTGTCAAATACTGAAATTGAGAATTATAATTTCAATTTCAACTCTAATTCTCAAAAAAAACCTTAGGGTCCGTTTGGAGAGTTTGGAATTGAAATTCTCAATTGAAGTATTTGACAACTATTTAGAATTAGAATTCTATTTACAATTCTATGGAATTGTAATATAATTAAAAAATTAATTTCACAATTTTATTCTCAACCCATAAGAATTACAATTTTAAAATTACCACTATAATTTTCTCTCCTAACTTCACCCCCAACACTAGCGCCACCGTCACCATCAACGATGATGATCGGTCACCGTCAATAATAATGACTCGTCGGACCGTCACTACTGACGACGATAATTCACAAGACCATCATCACCGTCACCATTGACGACAATAACTCACAAGACCATCATCACCGGTAATCTACCACCACTTTCAACTTTACTGTTTTCAACTTTACCGTTACTTTTAACTTTACTGTCACTTTTATCGTCACTAATTTTTTATTTAATTTTAATTTTAACTCCAATTTTTTATGTGAATCAAACTTAAAATTATAATTTTAATAAAATTTTAATTCTAAAAACTTATAATTTAAATTAAAATTCCTAATTCTAATTTTAATTTTTAGAAAATTAGCATTAAAATATTTCTAGTTCTCAAACGGATCCTTATAATATTTCTTAAAAAAAATCAATAACATAGATTAAAGTAATAGCTTATAAAAAGCTCTCTTCGTCCGGGACCTGTGAATATAAATACGAGTATGATTAATTATAAAAAGTCAAGATCATAATATATATAAATGGCACCATTTCAAACGGAAGTACTAAATATAGTTTCCACAACTTTTATGACCGCAAACTGACACTAGATAAAATTTCTCATACAATAACTATTAACATTAATGTTCTCGGGGAAAAAACCCTTAAAATATTGAAGCGAGAAAAATAAAATAAAATCAAATGAAAAAGATAAACAGCATCACAATCAAATCTCCAGCTACGAGCATCCTACTAAAAAGACATGGTTGAACCACAAAAGATTTGCATGGAAAGTTTCGACTCGAGTACCGAAGTGTCTGCCCACCACATCCAGAGGGACCATTACAGTTAAGCCTCTCACTTCCGGCCACAACAAACATTAAGAGCGAATAGCAATAGATAGAAAGCTATTTGATACATCAAGATCAGAATTATATCCTCCTTGAATGACCCCATCTCGACACTTTCTTCACATCAACCATCCTTGAGTTCACATGACACCTTGACACAAAGAAAGCCAACTAAATGCAAAAAAGAACTCGCCATCAATGCACTTGTAGAACTTAGAAGCACTTCCTGTGGACAATGGATGGACCAGACTCATCGTACTCGCCCTTGGAAATCCACATCTGATATAACACAAAGCAATGTCAGTCTTAAGCTAATTTACAACATATACAAATAGAACTGAAAAGCATGGTCAGAAAGACAAGTCACCTGCTGGAAGGTACTGAGGGATGCAAGAATAGATCCTCCAATCCAGACACTGTATTTTCTCTCTGGTGGCGCCACCACCTTAATCTTCATGCTGCTCGGAGCAAGAGCAGTGATCTCCTTGCTCATACGGTCTGCAATACCAGGGAACATAGTAGAACCACCACTAAGCACGATGTTACCATAAAGATCCTTCCTGATATCCACATCACACTTCATGATAGAGTTGTAAGTAGTCTCGTGGATGCCTGCAGCTTCCATTCCAATGAGAGATGGCTGGAACAGGACTTCTGGGCATCTAAATCTCTCAGCTCCAATGGTGATGACTTGCCCATCAGGAAGCTCATAGTTCTTCTCAACTGAAGAGCTGCTCTTGGCAGTCTCTAGTTCCTGTTCATAGTCAAGGGCAACATATGCAAGTTTCTCTTTCATGTCACGGACAATTTCCCGTTCGGCAGTGGTGGTGAACATGTAACCTCTCTCGGTGAGAATCTTCATCAAAGCATCAGTGAGATCACGACCAGCAAGGTCAAGACGGAGGATAGCATGTGGAAGAGCATACCCTTCATAGATTGGCACAGTGTGACTCACACCATCACCAGAATCCAGCACAATACCTGATACAGACAAAAAGCAATTCAATGCAAAAATCATCTATACAACAACTGATGTAGAATTCACAATATTGGCAATAACTGATACGAACCAGTTGTACGACCACTGGCATACAAGGACAGAACAGCCTGGATGGCAACATACATTGCTGGCACGTTAAAGGTCTCAAACATGATTTGAGTCATCTTTTCTCTGTTGGCCTTGGGGTTGAGAGGAGCCTCAGTGAGAAGCACTGGATGTTCCTCAGGGGCAACACGAAGCTCATTGTAGAAAGTGTGATGCCAGATCTTTTCCATATCATCCCAGTTGCTGACAATACCATGCTCAATGGGGTATTTCAAGGTCAAAATACCTCTCTTAGATTGTGCTTCATCACCAACATAGGCATCCTTCTGACCCATCCCAACCATGACACCAGTGTGTCGGGGTCTTCCAACAATACTGGGAAATACAGCCCTGGGAGCATCATCACCAGCAAAGCCAGCCTGCACAAGTAATCCTCAACATTCAAAAAGCGAAGCAACAGAAACACAAGTAAATTTCACAAATAGGAATATAACTAACTGACCTTGACCATTCCAGTTCCATTATCGCAAACGAGGGGCTGAATATCCTCGCCGTCGGCCATTTTCTAAGAACCTGCTTGATCATGCAGAGAAATGAGTTATAAATATATTAGAAACCTTCACACAGAAATGAGTTATAAATAACAAAGAAAAAGTCATTCGTAGAGACACAATAAACATTTGCAAACTTAGCTCCTATATATTAGAAACCTTCACACACTCCATTTGTCATATCCTGAACTTCTCACTCATATTACAAACAGCATCACTCCATTTGTCATTGGACAATCTACATACAATTCCTATACCACAACAAAAGCAGGCCAGCAAACAAAATTTCTTCATCTACTACCATACAAGCAAGCTCGTCAATTATGATAGACAATAATATTGTACGCCACAACAATTTTCAATTATCTTATAAAATCAGAAAAAAGAATCTTCATTAGACTCCATTTCATAAGTTCGGATCCAGCAAATCTATATCTCAAGATAATATCAATATAATTGTTTCATTTCCAATAACTTCCCGTTGATGTTATTAGCCACTACTTTTATTTCACACACAACTCATCAAATTCATCCTTTTCACTTACAGTTCATAAGTAGATAAAACGGCTAAAAAAAAGAACATATAATTCCTAACAAAATGAAGAAGCAGATCAAATCAAACAAACACAGATCCATATATCAACAAAACCAGATCAGGCAATAAAATCAAACAATTATAAACTTGATGAATCGGAAAAAAAAATCTAAACCTAACCCCAGATCTCACTTTCAGTCAAAAAAAAAAAATTCCCTAGATCGAAAAGAAATAACTAAAAAGCCAACAGAAATCTGAAAACAAAACCGAACAGAATCAAAATTGAAATTAAACAGATATTCAGATCGAAAAGCTTACTTTTAGATTGCAAAAAGATCGAAACAAAACGAAGCAGAAGAGAGATCGAATCGAACCAAGCCAATCTACAGAGAACGAAGCAAAGCACTTGACTTAGCTCTCTCTATAGAAGAACAAGAATAAAATAAAAATAGAGAGCAGAGAAGAAGGGTGTGTATATATAGTAAGTTTTTGATTTTTGAAATGCAAATGAAATTTGGACCAAATTAAAGAATTAGAGAAAGAAAAGAGGAATCATTTCCACCACGAGAAAAGATAGGGTGATCTGGCTGACAGCCTTTTTCTACATCTTCCATGTTCTTCCCATTGCCCTTCATTTTTCTGATTTAATCATAGCCGTTCGATTTTTTATTTTTTTATTTTTATTTTTATTATCGGCTGGCTCTTTCTGTCTTATCTCATCAGCTTATGTGGCTATATCTGAAGGACACAACCGGACCGATCCGGTCAAGGGAATGTCTTATGTTTTGTCGGGTTGGATTTGGCTTGACTCGTATAGGCTCGGCTCAGTTTTATTTTTTTAAATGTCGTCATTTTGGTTGATGTTAAAATCCAAAATCGAAAAAAATGCTCCTACTTGGTTTATTTCTGAAAACAAAACAGAAAATGAAATACAAAACATGGAATTTCTTATTTCTTCCTTTGATGTAGTAGTTTTATCTATTTATAGGATTACTAATAACATTTTAAAAATATTTTATTAATTTGAAGACATCAGAAAATAGATTTTTTTTTTTTTTAAGATTATCACAAAAAAATTATTTTAAAGATATAAAAATTAAATTGTAATTAATTTGGATATTAGATTATTGTTCTATTGTTATAATTATATTTTAATCATAAAATTTTAAATTACATTTTATGTTTTAAATGTTTTACTTATGAGTCATTGTGAATTGTATTTGGAATTAGATTGGAATTAAAGAGTTAAATTTTAATTTTATTATTTGACAACTCACTTAAAATTATAATTAAAAATATATTCACAATCTTAATGATATTATAATATTATTAAAAAATAATTTTTTTAATTCTCAATCTTTAAAAATTATAATTCCATCACCGTCATATCATTTTCGTCGCTGAAATCATCATTATTATTTTTATAACAATAATTATTATTGTCACTGAAATTTTATATTCATTACACCATTTCATCGTGACGATAATTAACAGTAACTTTTCATCACCAATTCTAATTTTTATGAAATTTTAATTTTAATTATAATTTTTTTTAATTCAAACATAAAAATTCTAATTCTAATATAATTTTATTTTTAAAATATTAAAATTAGAAATAAAATTGAAATTTTTAATTCCATATACTAAACACTACCTAAAAGAAAATTGGTTCTGTCATCTTCAGGAAAATAAAAAGTTCTATAAAATTTGCTCGACACTAATCTTAATTTGTGGTTTGCATGATTTATAATGTACATAGATTGGCCCAATATTTGTTAATATTTATATTGTTATTAGTATAAAAAAAAAATTGTCTAATGCTAAATTAAATATTATTTATTTATTTTTTAAATAAATAGAATCTCTTTAAATTTACACTAATATACAGCAGACAATTAATCAAATATTTTAATGCATCTAAGAATCGAATAGGACTAAATGGTATCAGGCTATGAATTTATTAAACACATAAATGTATTTTTAAAAGTCATAGGAGTTTAAATATGTTCCTATTTTACTATCATTGGAAGATGATAATTATCTATCAGATTCGGATAAAGCACATGAGTTATCATTCAATTAGAAAAAAGAAAATTGCTATATCTAATATATAAGAGTTTCATATTTTAAGCTGGTGGTTAAGAATTTTAAAATTGAAATCCTCGAAATTAAGGGATTTTAGATTTGAATATACGGTTGAGAGTTAATATTATAAATATATTTGGATCTATTTAAAATAAATAAATTTTTAGATTTAAATATATATTTAAAAATTAAATATATTTTTTTTTTAGTATTTAGATAATTAATTTAAAATAATTTTTTGAAATTTAAAAACAGAAAAAAAAATAGACATTATATATTTTTTTTTTAAATGATATTTTCAAAACTTTATTTTTAAAATTTTATTTCTACTCAAATATTATTTATGTGTTTAATGAACTCGTCTTTTTTTTTATAATAATAAGTATTTATGAAATTTAGTGATTAACACTTTAAAATTGTAATTTTTATTTTCGATTGTTTCAGCATCTAGTTTTTTATTATTATTAAATGGCCAAAGTATCCTCCATTCTGGACTATGCCAACCATTCTTCAATTTTAGTTAAAAAAGAAAAAAAAAAAATCTCCAATATAGACTAAGTACAAGGCTTAGTTGTGATTGAGTCAAAATTTTTTTGCTTAAGCAAGATGTGGACATGATTGAAAATTCTAATGAAGTATTTTATTAATTTAAATTATTTTATTAAAAAATTATAATATAATTTTTTCAACACATTGGAACAAGTTTAGATTTAAGAAAAGCATATTCTCAATCTTGAAGTATGTATTAATCAAGTTGTCTCCACATAAAGATTCCTTATAGATACTCTTTATTTTAGTATGTATTTGATTCACATTACTCCTTAATTCCATAGTTTAAACATTCGTAATTAAATTAAATTAAATTTATCTTAAGTTTATAATTAAATTATTAAAATATTTTTTTATTGTATTAAGAATTATATTTAAAAATAAATATTATTTCAATATAAATTTAAAATATATTAATATAAAAATCTGAATAATAATTCAATCATAATTTCTAATAAAATTAATATTTTAATTTGCTATATGACTTATTCCTAAAAAAAAAAATTTGCTATATGATTAACTTTAAAAATTATAATTTATAGATAATAAAAAAAATTCTATTTATAATAACTTTATAATAATAGTTATAAATATTAAAATATGAATTTTTATAAATTTATAGGTGAAATATAAATTTAAATTAATTAAAATAAAATAAAATAATTCTTCTCAAAATTTTAATTCTTTACTTTTATATTTTATTACGAATATATTATAACTGTGTGTCTCGCGAAGCTTCATTTTATAATGTTAAATTCTAGGCTTACCTCACTTTTGTAGGTAAAAGGTATTTGTTTTATTTTGAATTTATTTTATGTTAATGCCAAAGTATAATATTTGTTCATCTGAAATTAACAGTAATAATAAATTAGTAATATTTATATTGTATTTAATATTTGATGGAAAAAAAAAACTACCACTTTATATAAATTTAATAATATTAAGAATTTTGATACATTTAGCTTTCCATTAAAAAAAATGATTACACATGAATTTTAAAAAATATTTTTTTTTCAAAGGCCTCCTGTTTATTCATAATTAATGAAGATTTTTCATATTGAGATTAAAATTTAGCGGATATTTAATTTAGCTGTTGAGAATTAACTGATAATAATTTTTTCGTTTTCAATAACTGACTTAATTAATTTGGTAAACTAAACCAATTAGTAAATATTAATTGTTAGATATCTCAATAATTCTTAATTTTAAAAATTCTGTTTCAAAATTTTTTCTATGGATTGATAGTTGATTTCCATATTTTCATCATTATATTACTCCTATCACATTATAAAAAATCATTATGGTTAAAATTATTTTTCTAAAATTAATTTTTATGTGATATCTCTATTTATAATTCTTTAAATATTTTTAATATTTAAAATAATTATTATATTCTTGAAAAAAAATTACAAATATATATAAAAAATGAAGTATAATTTTTTTTTTGTATAAGTGTGCGGTTTGATCACCAGTTGTATGTAAATATCCAGAGTTCAAATCAACTTATCCGATTTATCAAATTTAGATCTATCCACATTTTTTTAAAGAGTTTTTATGGGGATTTCAAATTTATAACATCCATTTTAGTCTCAGTTTTGAGATTGTATTTTAACTGCCTTATTGGATTTTTCTTCTTATTCCAAGTTTGTATTTAGAGAGATTATGAAAATCTGAGTTTTAGTATTGGATTTTATCATAAATCTTGTATTTTAATTCCTGTATGTTCCTAATGTTATTAATATAATTTATTATTTCTCTAAAAAAATAACTATTATCTATTAATCAAACAAACCATTAATTTTATAAGAAAAATCTTATTTTAGATTATGTTGGAGAAAATGGTTTAAGAATTTTATTTAGTTGTTTTGAATTTTTTATTATTACCACATTTGAAATATATTTTAAAAATAAATTTTAGTGATTTTTAATCAATATATTTTGGATATAGTGTTTTATCAACAACGGTTCAACCAATAATATCAAATTAACCCTATATATTATAAATGGATTGCAAGTTAATCAAGCCGAATCAAGCATAAATTATTGAGATTAGTTTGTTCTTGATATAATTCAAGCTCGAATGCGTTGAAACTTATTTACAAATCTAATCAACTAATTAAAATTATTAATTTAATATATTTTTATCTAATAATATTTTTATTCTAATAATGCATATATATCGCTATTTTATATGTTTAAATTTTATTTTTATATTTAGTGAAATTTTTCATTGTGACTTTTATAAAAGAAAAATAATAATATTTTAGAAAATTATTACATAAATTATTTAATTTCTAAAATATTATATTATTTATTTTTATTCGAATAATTCACAAACTTGTAAGCCAAGTATATAGACTATCAAGATTATTTTTGAAAAATAATCAAGTTTTATTTTTATTTGAGATTAATTTATTTCAATCGATAAGCATTTTCAATTGAGTTTTATACGAATCAAACTTAATTATATGTGTAAATGTCACATTCTAAATTAGAGGCATAGCGATTTTAGGGTGTGAGAATCATTTGTGATACTAATACTCGTAGAACTCTGCTATAATATCATAATTATTCCTTGTCATATTAATTTCATATTCATTATATACACTATTATCACCTGATAATATCACTGTCACATTATATCCATAGCATTCTTATTATCTATTTGCATATTAGTTCTCATATTACTAACTATTGTTAATTTACATATACCATGGAGCGACAATGATACAAAAGAGGTAGTAATATAAGTATTTACATGACAAAATAAAATGGTCCCAATTAATCGAGGAAAAAACTTTGAAACCATCACTCTACTACTTATGACTTGAAAAATGATAAATCACTAAAAGGGTGAGTATTAGAATATTTAATGAGTTATAAATATATTATTATACACATAGGTAGGGTAAATAAATGAATAGCTCATCAAATATTAAGGTATAAGAAACGATAAAGGTAATCAAATAGCCAATAATGGAAATATATAGAAAACAAGTAATGTACAATCTCAAATTAAGTCAAATAAATCAATGGCATAAGAAACAAGTGGTCATAAATATATAACAGATATCGGGCCATAAATATGTTATTATCTCATCTCATAATCACATCATGTTATATAAGATGGACCAGATCTTATGACTAGAAAATTACCCTTTCCTAGTAAGGGTTATAAATAGTCATTATGCACAATGTCAATAATATTCACCCACTACCCCATCATAAACTAGCTCTGTCATATAAACACATAATAGAAAAGTAGAAACAAAATATGAAATCAAATGATCAATGGAGTCAATAAAGTTCAATCAAGTAATTAATATACTCATTAAGTTCACAATGATCAATCAATGAGTCAATGAATCAATAAATAAGTAATTGAGGCAATGAAACAATGATCAAATGTCTTTAGGTCAAGTTAGGGTTTAGGTACTTTAGGTGTCAACGTAGCAAGTTTACGCTGGCGAAATTAATACTTATTGTGATGGAAAAATTGGTCACCATTTGGTGAGCTAACAATAATTGTGAAGGATATTTTATCAAACACTTGGTGTACAATACTTAAGTAGCAAAATAGTAATAAGGTTTTAGGGTAAATTCAAATAGGCCCAAGTATCAAATATCAAGTCAACAATCTAATGAACATAATAAATATTTCAAACCAATTTCAAACTCAAAGAATGGAAGACAAATGGAGCTCGGATTCAAGTGAAAAATCAAAGGAATTAGGTCACACATGGTTCAGCCTCATCATGGATTTCTTCAAATGGTTTCTATAATTCATGAAATTGGTTTAGGCATGTATAATAATATATATATGACTTACTTTGATGGTTCTTTTAGTAAAAAAAACAATGGAAGCTCAATTGATCACATTAAGCAAAATTCTTTTTCATTGCACCTTCCTTCATTATTTCCATTATCCTTTGATTCTACACAACATATTTTGCATGTTTTAGGCTTAATTTGATGTAAATAATTATAATTTAACCTTAGATTGAATTAAACATTTGATATAGAAAAATTGAACTTTGACATATTCCATTTTAGAGTTAGGGTTTCTTCCTACCATTACAAATATGCAATTAATCATTAAACTTGCTTAATTAACTAATTATATGACTTAAATGAATTAAAAAAAAAATTGAAATAAGATCATTTACCCTTGTAGGATGGAGGACTTGAATGCTACTTTAAGAATTTGGTCAAGTTTTTTCCTTTAGATTTTAGTAGAATTTGATGTGTACTAGATTATTTAGGTGTAGTTTAATGTTTAATTTTAATTTTGAGTAGGTTTCCTTTGATAAGAATTGAAGAACAAAGAGAGGGAATGGTGAGGAAGGTTTGGCCGAATGGTGATGAAGGGAAAAGATGAAGAAATTCTTCTAAGTAAGCTTTATATAGGTGGCAAATTTTCTAGGGTTTGCTTTTAAGCCCTCCATCTTTAGGTATTTAGGTTTTAACCTCTCAACCTATAAGTATTTACTATTTTATCCCACTTTAATTCTAACACTGTATTTCTCATATTTCTCCAGTTTATGATTCTATTGGTACATTTAATTGTGTTTGGTTCTAATATCATTTAAAAACTTTAGCACCGATGTGCTAGCTTCCCTATAGGTGACTCGTACCCATTTCAAACAATTTGCTATTTGTATTGTGTTTCTATTGTATCCAGGTTATTTCTAAGGTGTTACAATAAACATTCCTCACCATATATGTTTCAGAAAGAAAATGAGACAACGATGGGAGAGAAAATACTCTCTAGAATAATCTTCTCAGTTAGGGTTACATTATAATGTTTTTGTACAAGCAAAGTAAAAAAGACTGAATTGTCCTATCTAGGCTAAACTATTTACATTTGCTTCCACTACTTACATCAGTTACATAATTAGAATACAAAGTAAAATAAATTTCACTTATTTACAATGGTTAACAGCCCTGCTCAAGATAGAGACTAGTAGAACAATAGACCCATCTTAGACAAACAAGAATTATACACATCAGGTGTCAGGGGCTTTATAAACAGGTCTGCCAGTTGCAACTTGGAAGAAACATATTGTGGAGTGACAAAACCAACTGTGCAATCAATTTTCAAGTGTTTTGTGCATTCATGAAACACTATATTTTTGGTGATGTGAATTGCTGCTTGGTTGTCACAAAATAATGAAATTGGAAGAACAATTGGAATGTGAAACTCCTTAAGTAAGTAGGTAACATATTGCAATTCACACACTGTATGGCTAATAAATTCAGCCTCTACTGAAGATTTAGAAACAGTGACCTATTTCTTGCTTTTCCAGGCAATCAAAGAGGACCCTAACAGAATACAATAGCCTGTAATGGATTTTCTGGTCTGAGGACAGGCTGCCCAATTAGCATCCGAGTAGGCAATAAATTGAAAATCAGAGGACGCTGGGAAATAGAGACCAGCCAATGGACAAGCTTTCAAATATCTAAAGACATGAAGTGCGGCCTCCCAATGATGTTGCCTAAGTAACTGCATAAATTGGCTCAACTATTGGGTGGCATAAGTTAAGTCTGGCCTGGTCAAATTCAAGTATAGGAGCTTACCAACAAGTCTTTTATATTTTTCTGGATCATCTAAGAGTGGAGAATCATCAACAAATAGTTTCAAACCAACTGGAAAGGGAGAAGTAGCAGGCTTCATACCAATGAGACTAATCTCATCAAGAATGTCTATCACTTATTTTATTAGATTGATATAGGTTCCAATTGCTGTTTTGCTATTTCTAAGCCAAGAAAGTACTTAGCTGAACCTATATCTTTAATAGTAGATTGTTTGTGTAGGAATTATTTTACCTCAAGTATTTCAGTTTCATTAGTTCTAGTTATCAAGACATCATCCACATAGATTATGAGGGCAAGAAAACCATAAAAAAAATACTTAGTGAACGAACAGTAATCATGAAGTGACTGGGTGAGGCTAAATGTTTTAAGTTTGGAAGTGAACTCAAGGTTCTATTGCCTAGAGGCTTGTTTGAGGCCATACAAATACCTTTTCAATTTACACACCAAGAATGGGGAAGAAACTAAATATCCAATATGAGGTTTCATATACAAATCCTCATCAATATGTCCATATAGAAATGCATTATTGATATCTAATTGATGCAAAAATCACCCTTTTGTTGCTGAAATTGCCAAAAATATCCTCACAGTCACCAATCTAGCTACAGGAGAGAAGCTATTTGTATAATCTATCCTAACAGTTTGATTATATCGTTTAGCCACCAATCTAGCCTTATATCTCTCCATTAAACCATCATGATTATATTTCACCTCATACACCCATTTAGACCTTATTGGTACTTTCTCAGGAGGAAACTCAACCAAATCTCATGTATCATTTAGCTGTAAAGTTTCTATTTCCTTTACTATGGCAACAACCCAATTTGGATATATTTTAGCTTGATTATAGGTAGAAGGTTCAGAAATAATTGACACATTTGCTACAAAATCCATATGAGAAGAATCAAGGTATTTGGTACAATTCGGAGGGTACATTTGTAATGGATAAAGTGAACCTGTTGAAGAAGCCTGGACTATATTGACTTGAGCAGCAAGACAAAATGATACAAAAGTCTTGTAACCAAAGGGGCCTATGTCTGACTCTAGTACTTTTACTAAGAGAATTTTTGGAATTTTAGGTGGATGAATAGAATCATAATTATCGGAAGGAGAGGATAGAGGATTTATAGTGATAGGGATATAATCCTCATTTGGTTGAGAAGAATCTAATAAATGAGGTGTTGGTAATCCAGGTTCTGATGATGTATTGGAGTGATTAGGTAATGAATCAAATATGGTTATAGGATCTGTTTCATGTAAAATATTGGGGTTTGGTAAGCAAGAAACTAGAACAGAAGCTAGATTGATATCATGATAAGGAAAGATATTCTCATAGAAAACTACATCTCTAGAAATGTATGTGAGATGGTTTTTAATGTCATACACTTTATATGCCTTTTGACTAGGAATATAGCCATAAAAACACATTTATAGGCTTTAGCGTCAAATTTTCGTTTATGAGGTTTGGTATTTATAGCAAAATATAAATAACCAAAAGACTTTCAAGAAGTGATAGTCAGGTGGTTTATGATTCAACTTTTTATAAGGAGATTTCCATTATAAAATAAGAGTAGGAAGTATGTTTATTAGGTGTGTAGCAGCTGAAATTACTTCTATCCAGAATTTAGTAGGTAATTTGGATTGAAACATCAAAGTTTTGGTTGTTTGGAGCAAATGTTGGTGCTTCCTTTCTACTACCCCATTCTGTCGGGGTGTGTAAGGATAGGTTATTTTATGGTTTATGCCTAATTCTTAAAAAAGGGTTGTCATTTAAGGTTTAAGAACTTTGTCCCATTATCACTCGTAAGTGTTTTGATTTTTATATTGAATTGGGTTAAGAAAAAAGAGAAGAAATGTTTAAGAGATTGATACGTTTCTGTCTTGTGCTTTAGAAGAAAGGTCCAAGTGGATCTAGTGAAGTCCTCTACTATGGTTGGAATATAATGAGCTTTAGTAATTGATGGTGCCATATAAGGTCCCCATAAATCTACATGAATCAACTCAAATAGTATAGAAGAGTGATTTTGACTAACTGAAAATGGAATCCTATGTTGTTCAAACATAGGACATACTTCACAAGGGTTCTTAGAGGTACTATGAGAATCAATATCAAGTAAATGAGATAAATGTCGAATTTTCTCATTAGAAGGAAGTCCTAATCTATTATGTAGAATAGAGAAAGGTATTAGAAATTCAGATAGTGCATTATTAATATGAACAACAGTACAAACATTAAAATAATTAGATTTTACAATGGAAAGAATTACAGAAGATTTGTATTGAAATTGCCTAATAGTATCTACAAAAAAACTAGATTTATCTAAGATGTATAAACCAATATATACTCTGCCTACTACCAATATCTCCTCAATCCACAGGTCTTGGAAAAGACAATGGTCATCATAGAACACTATTTTAAGTTTTATGTTTTTGGTTAGTTTATGAACATACAATAAATTTAAATTAAATCTAGGTACATGTAACAATTGAGTAATAATCAGTTTAGAATGCATTATAACAGAACCAATATGATAAATTTGTTTTTTTGTTTTATCAGGTAGGTTAATAGTAGAATATTTGATAGGTTTATGGGTGTCATGCATATAGGAAAGATTAAAACATATGTGATTTGTAGTTCCAGAATCAATTATCTAAATATTTTCTAGTCTATAATCAAACACATTAAGAGAAAGGTGGTGAATAGTACCTGCATAGCTAGTATAGCTTGCAAATTCTCCATCAGTAGCAGCCTTGCCTTTCATACGTTTAGACATATCCTTCTGCACAACCTGTGAAAATAAGAAAGTAAAATCATCTTCCTTTGGACTCTCTTATGGGTTATCCTTATCATCTAGACATCCATCACCCACTTAAGCTACTAGTCTACCCTAATTTCTAGCCCTTCTTTTCTTAAGATCCTCATACCACTCTGGTATTCCACGAATCTTAAAACAAGTGTATTTAGTGTGACCATAATATCCACAATGATCACACAGTTCATTAGACCAGGGTTTATTAGTCCTAAAATTTTGATCTCTTATCCAGCTTCTTAAACTAAAGTTCCAATTATTCCTAGTATAGGAGATAAATGTTGAATTTTCTCATTAGAAAGAAGTCCTAATCTATTATGTAGAATAGAGAAAGGTATTGGAAATTTAGACAATGTATTATTAATATGAACAACCGTACAAATATCAGAACAATTGGACTTTACAATGGAAAGAATTACAAAAGATTTGTATTGAAATTGCTTAATAGTATCTATAGAAAAACTATATTTATCTAAGATGTATAAACCAACATATACTCTGCCTACTACCAATATCTCTTCAGTCCACAGGTCTTGGAAAAGATAACGGTCATCATAAAACACTATTTTAAGTTTTATGATTTTTGTTAGTTTATGAACAAATAATAGATTGAAATTAAAACTAGGTACATGTAATAATTGAGTAATAGTCAATTTAGAATGCATTATAACAGAACCAATATGATGATTTTTTTTTTATCAGATAGGTTAATAGTAGAATATTTTATAGGTTTATAGGTCTCACATCTTGATTTTGGAACATGATGGTCCTAGGATGCAGGAGATGCCAGAGGCGACTGACACCCGTACAACCCAGTATCACATTCTATAACCATTTACTATAAAATTATTAACCAATGACTCAATTATTATCCATTTTGTAATCTGTTTGTCTGTCTATAACTCATTTTGTAATTGGCTATAATCATCATCATCATATGCCATATCCATACTTAAATTCATATTATACCATACATACATAATTATAGTCTAACTACACCATTTATACAACCCATGGAGCAACTAAAAATATTTATAAGAATACAGTGTTAAAATAATTACACTCTCACAAAATATAGCAGGAATCCATAGAGATATCAATAGACAGGATTTTGCCTCCTATTCTGCACTTGAAAAGGGAAACAAATGAAAAGGGTGAGTATAAAATCCTCAGTGAATCTAATATGCATCGACCCAAAGAAATGGCTATGATATCAATAAATAGTAGGCAAATAATCCATAAATATTAATCTGCACACCGATTACAGAATAAAAAATCAAAATACAATAAAGGACTGTAGAATCAATGAACAAGTTAATGAAACTCATGTCATATAGATAAGACAGATGATGGGCCATGAAACTCATATATCATATGTCAATCACATATCAATAAACATAAGACTGATAAGGTCTTATGACTAGGACAGTTAACCCTTTCCAGCTAGGGTATCTAGTATACAATGTGCACATTACAGACGGTATTTACCCGCTACCCCGTCGGTGAGGAAGTTCTGTCAAATCATATTAGAACCAATATAGGTATAGAACAAGTCATTAGATACCAATAAACAATAATGGTCTTATCAAGTATCAATAGCTCATGTATCAATTAAATGAGACTGCAATTAAGTAGTGAATAAACAATGGAAGGTACGATAAACAATGGTAATAAGAATAGCAATTAACATTGGAATGAATTATAAGTTAGACAATCAAAGTCAAGAAGTTGACTCAATTAGCATGCCAATATCGCTGGCGACGATGACATTCAAATGGTAGGTCTATGGATGAAACAATGGTAGGCCTATGGATTTTGAACTAGGCATTTCATCAAACTTATGGTGTGCAACATTGAACAAGCCATTAGGTTAGGTTTTGATGCAACATTGATGTTGCCCCATTAGGTTAGGTTTTGGTGCAACATAAATATTGCCCCATTATCAAACAAACGAACCACAAAGTAAGCAATATGACAAACATTAGATATCCAACATATATCATTAATCAAAGGATCAAAATGGCTTAGGAATTCAAAAGAAAAATAAGCAAAATCCAATGAAGTGAATTGTGACTTGGCATTCAGCCAAGACGGAGAAAATGGGGAAGGATTCCAATCATCAATTCAATGCTTTGGACATGTTAAATGATGCATATTAAACTCACCTCACACTTCAAACTAGTTTGAAAAATTGATTTTCCACCTAAGACTTCAAAGGAGGCAAAATTGACAACTTTGGCAATCTTGATTTTTTACACCAAACCAATCACAAATAATTCATCTATTAGCCTCCAATTAATATAATCTAAGCTCAATTAATATAAACTAACTCAAAATCACATAGCTAGTTCATACAACTTAGGTTAGGGTTTGGAAAAATGGGAAAAAAATACTAAATGCATCAATTGATGCAATCTAACACGAAACCCATTCTATTTAACATCTATAACATCTAAATTAAATACAAAATCAAACAAATCAATATTTTACCACAAATCGATGAAGTACCCGAAATCTACAATGAGTTGGTTCTTGAAATTCTTTGATTTTCCAAGCAAATCAAAGATGAAAATCAAGAAATCAAAGGTTGGATTTAAGTTTTCTTTCATTTTTCCTTAAGAAATTTGAAGGAAAATGGGTGGAAAGAAGAAGGTGGAGTTTCGGCCAAATGGAGAAGAAGAAGAAAATGCAGAAATTCGTTCAAGTGTGGCTTATATACTAAGTCAAAATTAGCAAATTCCATTTTGATCCTTAAACTTTCTTTAAATTATAATTTTGCCATATTTCTTTCTGTAATTTATTCTGATAATTCTGTTGGGATTTGAATTTCAAAATGGGGATTCAAATAGCTTATTTTTATTTATACTTTATTATAAAAATAGTTTCAGAGCCGTTCTGAAACTCAGACAGTTCAATTTCTACTATATTCCCAAAGTTTCATTTATTTACGGTTTTGTTATCACTTACTTTTTCAGTGTTCCTAAACATTTTTACCTTTTTCTTTTTACCATAATTACACATGTATTTATATGATTCTTTACCCTTTGATCAGAATTAGAAATTTATTTGTCGATCGGACTGCTATTTTCTCGGCAGTGTTATTGACACCGACGTTTTCCTGAAAAGTATCTCATTTGCATTCTAACTATGTCTCTAAAATTATTTTTAGTCATTTTGATGATTCCAATCCAAAAAATGAGAATAATAACATGTATTTATGGTAGGCTTTTCTAGGGTATTACAATAGGTATCATGCATATAGGAAAGATTAAAATATATGTGATTTGTAGCTCCAAAATCAATTATCCAAACATTTTCTAGTTTATAATTAAACACATTAAGAGAAAGGTGGTGAATAGTACCTGCATAGCTAGTATAGCTTGCAAATTCTCCATCAGTAGAAGCCTTGCCTTTCATAAGTCTAGACATATCCTTCTACACAGCCTGTGAAACTAAGGAAGTAAAATCATCTTCCTTTGGACTCTCTTATGAGTTATCCTTATCATTTAGACATCCATTACCCATTTGACCTGCTAGTCTACCCTATTTTCTAGCCCTTTTTTTCTTAAGATCCTCATACCACTCTGGTATTCCATAAATCTTAAAACAAGTATCTTTAGTGTGACCATAATATCCATAATGGTCACACAGTTCATTAGACCAGGGTTTATTAGTCCTAAAATTCTGATCTCTCCTATAATTTCCTGAACTAGAGTTCTAATTATTCCCAGTATAGGAATTCACAGTGTTATAAGCATTGTCATTCCAATACTAACAGGTCTCCAAGGATTGCCTTTACCCTGTTCTCTCTTAAAATTCCCTCTATTATTTTGATTTCTAACCAATATAGCGCTGGATTATGTATGGTCTATAACTACTCGCACCTCCCTTTGTTTCTAAACTATAAACACCATAGAATAGGCCTTATTGACATTGGGTAAGGGTTTTATCAATAAGATTTAATTTCTTACTGCATCATAGTTCTCATTTAATCCAATTAGGAATTGTATGAGTTTAGATAGAGAATGAAAGTCAGTAGTATGTTTGGTTGATTCACAAGTGCACTTAGCTTATACACAAGTACAGATAGGTAATAGGATTAAATATGCTAACTCATCCCATAATTGTTTCAGCCTAGTGTAATAATTGTAATACACATACTCCCCTGACTTATAGAGCTTATCTCCTTCTGTATCTAATACATTAAAGGCCCATTATTCTCCCCTTCTCTTCTAGTTCATCCTAAAGTTCCTTAGCATTTCTACAGTATATAAAAGCATTTACTAACTCCTTGGATATTGATTTTAATATCCAAGAAATAACCATGAAATCTACTCGTTGCCACTATTCAAACTCCTTAGAGTTCTCATCAGGAACAAGAACCTTACCATTTATAAATCCTAATTTAACTTTCGCACCCAAATCAATTATAACCGACCTACTCCATGCCATAAAATTGCTACCACCTAAAAGGGAATTAACGAGAACCATACCTGAGTGGTCTGAGTTTTGCAAGAACAAAGGATCCCCATTACTTTGAGCATCTACCCTTTAGTTGCCTTCTGTTCTATAACTCCTTCTAATGCCAGCAGGGTTCCTGTGGTATGAGTTGTCTAATTTTGTATCAAAATCCATTATATGAGAGAGAAAATTTTTTTTTATCTCTTTGTAATCCCAACTTAATTGAATCTCTCTTTGTAATCCCAACTTAATTGAATCTAAGTCCTAAATTTTTCCAGATCCTATTATCTAAATCCCCAAATTTCAGAGACCTAAAATCTAAATTCCCAAAAACTGAACCCTAATATTTAGATTCCCAAATCCATAACCCTAAAATTCTAAAATACCCAAATTTGAAATCCTAATTTTCTAATTTCCCAAATTTCAAACTCTAATTTTCTAATTCTCTTCAAATCACCAGTCATCCTCAATTTTCACAGCTCTAATTCATTGTATTTGGTAATCAAACCCATGCAAACAAAAAAATTTCCAGATAACCCTAATTTATGTACATATCTTTAAAAAATGAACTAAATCTCTATCTCTCCATACTAATCTTCAAACACATCTTTCTAGACTTCAGAATCAAAGAATGAACCCAAAGAATTACAAAAAAGATAACACAACTTCATCAAACCCTAAATCTCTTGCGATTTCTTCATCGTTGCAACAAATAACCATAAAATTCCATCAAATCTTCCTAATCGTTTATTATTATCTTCCTACTCATAAAATCTAAGATCTAAACCCATCTCTAACAAAGAAAATCCCAAATCTCCCAAAATTTCTCTCTAATAGAAAAACTCTAACTCCTTTTATTTTCGAAATTTCTCTAAAAAAACTCACTGATTCCCCTTCTCTACTAAGAAATAAATTTAATACACTATCTTAATCTCCTACTATCCCTCAAAATTGACCCACTCTGATACTATGTAAATATTTCTCACTATATTTGTTTCAGAGAGAAGGAGACGAAAATGGAAGAGAAAATACTCTCTACAAAATCTTCTCAGTTACGGTTACATCATAATATTTTTATACAAGCAAAACATCAGTTACAAAATTAGAATATAAAGAAAAATAAATTACACTTATTTACAATGATCAACAATATGTAAAAATGTTAATTAAAATTTAAATATAAAATTACAATCTCATTTAAAATGCCAAATCAACTAAAAAAAATCTAAATCTCAAGAAAATTGCTAATTCTAAAAGTAATGAGACCTAATATATATAGTTACAAAACTTTCATGCATCTTTTATATATAATTAATAATCTAAACACATAGTTATAAAGTTGGTATAATGGTGGGGCATAGATAATTCTTGACTTGTAAAGCTCTAGAGGGTGGTGAAGGGCGGCAGTAGAGTTTTGCTGATTTAGATTCAAAAAAAGTGTAAAGTGCTTACGTGTAATAAATAAAGATTCAAATGTTTGGAGAGTGGGCGGTGGCCCTCCGTGGGCCCGTCGGTGAGTGGATGGAACAATATCTTGACTATGACGTCGCAGCCTCCTCTGTTACAAGCTGGACATTGAGGAGAAATAATAGCAATGGTTGGTTTTTGCGGGCTGAGGTGATGGTCTTTCCGGAGACCAGAGTTTGATGGTCGGTTGTCGATTAAGCTTAGCTCAGTCTTCGTGTTGGCAGTTTTTAAATAGAATTTAAATTGCGAACTTTTTTCTAAATAAATACAATTTGTAGTAATTAAATTTAATATTTTTGGGATGAAATTAACTTTGATATTAATATGTAAATCAATTACTATGTAATTCAAGCATTTACCTCAATTTCTTATTTTTTTGTTTATTTTTAATATATGTAAATAGGTTCTTAAATCTACAAATATTTAACTAAAATTATTAATTTATTTTTTTATATTTTCATATAACATAACAAATTAATTAATGCCAAAATTTTTTTGAACATTTTTATATATAAATTTTCTCTTAAATAAAAATAATGTTCAAGAAAGAGGAAAAAAAAAGATTTACATTGATAAAAATAACTTATTGAGATAATATTTTAATATTTTAAAAAATACTTAAAATTTTATTTAAAACTATTTACTATTTATAAATATATATCAAGTTAAGTAAATTAAGTCATCAAGTTCGAATAATTAACTTATAGGATAAGATCCAACGATCATATTAGTTATATGTTAATTTAAGTAAATTATAAATTAAATTTAAGCATATATGTTTTGATGGAATTATTGATTGGTTCAGAATTTATCGCCTCAACTCATAGTACTCTTAGCACCTAAAAAAATGTTACAAACTTGCAAAATAAATTGGAGTTTAAGAAAGTAAGCATGTGCAGTTTAAAAAGTAAGCAATCACACGCTTATTGAATTGGGGCGTAACTAAACATTTTTATTAGAGAGCTAAAATTAATATATAATAGTAAATTGAAAAATTAATTCAAATTTTTTTAGTAAAGTCAATTAATTACGCTCCTGTACTGAAACATTATATGAGATTAGAAACTTTCTAACCTCTTAAAAAATTTACTTAAAACATACAAATATTTAAGCATAATAATTGTAAATTTTTTTATGAAAACAAAGTCGAAATTAGATAAAGTCAAATAAACATCTAGAATAACCATATAGTTCATGTAGTCATAATTCATACATTTATATTTATTATCATATAATTTTCTCTTGTTCCTTACTGATCGAAAGATACATCCCACATCACTAAGGAACAAGGGCAGCCCAAAATGTAACAGTTCAGATATCAAAATAATATCATCCTCAATATCTAATTACGGAACTCTAGAGTATATTCCTTATATATATAATATCATAATACAATTCAATGAATATATATATATATACTATTCTGTAGATTTCAGGTGATAGTATAGCTCGAGAGCTAATATAGAAGACCGAACTTCTTGATTCATTTCCCCAAGAAGTCTCCATTGTAATTATTTTGATATATATATATATATTCATTAAATTGTATTATGGTATTGTATGTATAAGGAGTATACTCTAGAGCTCCGTAGTTAGATATTGAGGATGATATTAT
>CANXYC012898279.1:0-32654 GCA_948193065.1 Aleurites moluccanus
TATATATATATATATAGATATATATATATATATATATATATATATATATATATTTTAGTTTGATTCGATTTAAAATTAAGAGAAAAAATTCAAATAGCAAATTAAATCAAATTTTCTATTTGTTTTATTTTCAAACTTAAACCAAATAAAACAGCAGGAATCATCAAATTTAATTTGATTTGATCTAGTTGATTCAATTTGATCGATTTGATCAGTTTGACTTTGACTTATACCTTTAACTTGCATTACTTAATTAATTAATCTAATAATAATATATTACATTGAATTAAAGTAGTTTTTAAATCTAAAAATTTTAAGATTTTAATCCTAATTATAGCCAAATTTATATAAGAATAATTGATATACTTCACTTTATTATAAAAAAAAAAATTGATTTATTTCAATTGACACTATAAATTAATTATAGGCTTTATTTTAATTTTAAGTCCGTAAATATTTTTAGCCCATAAATTTAATTGGGTTTGATCAATTAATTAGTTTAAATTAATTAATTGGACTTGGATATTTGGGTTTGACAATTAATTAATTAAAATCCCAAGTCTAACATAAATTGTTAGCAATCTCCTTCAAAATAAGTACAAGTGGGAGAACGTGGTGTAGTAGATGTAGGAAATTGCAAGTTGAGAACTTATCTTCAAGTGTATGGGAAGTTATTTTACAATATAAGACTTACCAAGGCTGAATTAATCAATCTCACAAATCAATCAAACACAAATTTTAGTAAATCAATTTCAATTTTAACAATTTCCTTCTAATTACAGAAGCTAATTCAAGAATTATAGTATTATCTCATTCTTATTAATTTTTATTTTTTTATGTTTTTTAAATTAAATTCTTACTGAGATAGTTTCAACTTGTTAATTTTCGCAATTAATAACAAATATCTTTTTCATTTACTGCTTTTTTTTTTTTACATGATTAATATTAGTTATTTTGGTGAATTTATTTTCTATAGGTGAAGTTAAGAACCTTGAAGCTATTTGGTCTCTTATTATTTTGCACAGTCCCAATATCATCATTTAGAATAGTAAACGCTTTAAATTTTTTGATTTATTTTTGAGAATTCGCTTCTCTGGTATGCTCACATTTCATAATATTTTGCTATTTGCAAGGACCAGATTTGTTGGCTCTAAATTACAGCCAACAATAATTTGACACTTTCAGTGGGACTGATAGCAACTATTGATCATGCCAACAAAAACACATGGAAAAGAAATATTAGTGTCTCAGGAATCGAATGAGTCAACTACGGTGCCTTCGCCAACTACAAGACACGTTCTGCAACTTATTGATGATATTTATTGAATCCTACTGTTTTGATATTGATTTTGATAATAACATATAATAACAAAATATATTAATGTATTAATTATATTAATAATTTTTTTTATTAATTAAGCCGTGAAAAATCATGATTATTACTAAAATATACTTTTAACAAATCTAATTAAATGTTATATTTTGTGTAGATTAATTCAAATGATAAGCCATATATAACTGAAAAGAGGAAGAAAGTTATCTTTCCAATATAACAAGAATTAAGTCAAAAGAAAATCGAAGCAAAAGATATTAAAGATTTACCAATGGGTTGTTTAGATAAAAAAAAAACATATAGTGGTGTTCCGTTGTATCTAAGTTCAAGTGATTGCAAAACTTGCACAAATAGAATTAGACTATGATTGGAAAAATAAGGAAGTTTAATTTTCAACATAAAAAATGACATATCAATCAGAGCTTTGAGGAAGAAGTTATGGGCATTCTTCTAAAATATCGCTAACCTGAAAAATGCCCATGAAACTATTTAACACTCGTGAAACCAAATAACGCATGTGAAAATATTTCATGTCTGTGAAGCCTGAAATGATCAATTTTGTGTATTTAAATAGAAAGAACTTTCACACCCGTGAAGATTTTTCAAGGCCGTGAACAGTTGCAAAAAACTAGTCGTTGGAAATCTAAAAAAACCAATTTTCAATCCTAATGGTCATATTTTTAAATTTCAAGAACTAGGCTATTTAAGAGAGCAATATACATGAAAAAGATGATGGATTTCAAGTGATTGAAGTGCTAAGAAACAAAATCTTTCTCTTAGATCATCACACTCTTATTTCAGAACACATTGCTCTTAGTTAACATTCTTGAGTGATCTTGTTGTAAATAGTTAGTGAGTTTAATTCTTTCATTATACTAGCTTGTGAACTTAATTGTAAAGTCTTGAGAAAACTAAAACTCTCATTACTCTTGTTGTAATACTTGAGTTAGGTGAAATCTAGCAGAATTATTGTGTTGAAATCCCAATTAACTATTGTGAGTGTTAGGCATAATCCCGGTTAACTAGTAGAACCTCAAGTCATGGGCTTGAGAGAAGTGGACGTAGGAGAGACGTTATGCTCCAAACCACTGTAAGAATATTGGGTAAGAATTTTCTATCTCTTATTTTATTTTTAATAAATTTACATTCTATTTGTTAGTATATTGCATAGAGGGTGAGAACAGCATTAGAGTTTGAAAATCCAATTCACTCCCTTCTAAGATTATTGCCATATAGGGCCAACAATATTAAAAGTCGCCTTGTCCATCGATATCCTCAAGAGGAATGTATCGTCGAGGATCCAAATGTAACGCGATTACCTCCACAGATGGCTCATGCCTCTGCTATCATGGGAAACCAAGTGGCTCATTTGTCATTGGATGAAAGATAGATTCAGTTAGAAACACAAATTCAAGAATCTTTTTGAACAATAAGGGAAGAACTCTAGACTATTACGTGGGGGTTGACCAACTTTTCCAATATATGACTAACCAACTAACTTCCATTCTCCAAGGCAGTAATAATAGTTCTTCTAGACCTTAAGTGGGAGAACTCAGGGAGCAAACCTTCGAGAGCAACAATTGTACAATTCCTTTAACTAGGGTCCATATAGAAGGAAGATTCCTTTAGAAGCTTCACAATGGAACTAAAAAAATAGCAACAATAGTATGCCGATTCCTCCCCTCCTCCCATGGCATTTTCAAGTTTAACTTTTCTTTATACTCATCCACATGCATATAAGGAAGAAAGAACAAGAGGATTCCAAGCCTCGAGAGTAACTAGCTCTAGCTAATGCAATTATCTCTGCAGAGAGTTTAAATAAATATAGTGGAGGCCCGATACTATGATGGTGAATCTGGCTTATTGGGCTCACTGGTAGGAATATGTATAGAGAGTCTAGTGGGCCCACATTTATGCCAAAAGAACAAGTGATAGTTGCAACTGCTATTACAAAAGTGAAAATACAGCAAACCTTGGATAAACTAGTGATGGAGGAATCTATACAAACTTGGGGGGCAGAAGTCATTCATAATGAGGAACTAGAGGAAATCGCAGAGAAAATTCAAATCCATAAGCTTGAACATGCTCCACCAAAGGTGGATGATGGAAAGGCTCAGGTACAAGAACCATTGGAGGAAGTGAAATTAGGTACACCTGAAAATTCAAGGGATTGACATCGTATTATTTATGAATCTATATGGTCGTACTTCCAAGAGGAATGCAACAGGGATCAGTCCTTTCACCCTCACATATAGTCGTGATGATATTTTGCCTATGAATGTGATGGTTCCTTCGCTCAGAGTTGCAAAGCAGAATGGATTAACTCTGAAGGATTATACTCGAGAAAGTTGAGTACGTATCATAATGGATATGAAAAGTTATTTGAAAAACTTCAATAAATTTGAGAACATAAGACTTATTAAGGACTGATCAACTAACCTCACAAATCAATCTAGTAATAATCAATTAATTTCAATTGAATCAATTACAATTTCAACAATTTCCTTCTAGTTACAATAGCTAATTCAAAACTTCCAGTACTGTCATTCCTATTAGTTTTTATTTCCTTTCATATTTTTGTAATTAAATTCCAACTACATATATATATATTGGGAAAATATACAAATATAGTTTTGGAGTATATCTATTATGTTCCTCATATTTAGGATATGTATGACCCATGAAAGCTCAGGAGTTCTACAATTAAAGGAGGCTGATTAATTATTCAAAGTTGTTGGAGAGGATTTCGCAAGATCTTCTCAAGAGTTACCTATTTATTTTCTTTTATTAAGTCTATTATTGTTAGCATAATAAATAAAAAGATGTTGTAATATTTTCTTGTACCTAAGATTAAGGCATTAGTTGTCAAGAGTTTGTTGTTACCATAATTCTATAAATAAGTGAAACTTGAATAAAAGAAGTATTTTGAACCTTCCAATCAGTATTGCTTTGCAATTAGGAGTTTAACTTTACTCGAAAAAACCCCTTTTTTTACCATTAGATTTCTTATTACAAAAAAGGAATATATTATTTGGCATCAAAGCAGGTCACAATCTATTACCACTCTTTTATTGCAACATCTCAAACATTACCCACGACCGAAAATTTCAACCCAAATCCACTAGTAATAGATGTCCTTGAAATGGCAAACAAACAAAGAGAGTCTCATTCTCAACCGGAAAGAGTTGTATTAGAGTTACGACAAGAAATTGGTAACCTTGTAGGTCAAGTACGTGAGCTTACTCTTTCTAATAATCCATCTTCACCTTCTTGAATTCAACCCCACTCACCTAGCCTTCATCAAATAGTCAACCAATCTGAAAACACCAACAATTAGAATCAAATAGTCAACCAATCCGAAAATAACAACAACCACAGATTACCAAAAATTGAACTCCTCAAATATGATGGGTCAGAGGATCTAAAAGGATGGATACTTCAAGCTGAACAATATTTTTAGCTTTATAATATTCAACATTTCCAACGTGTCTTGTATGCCTCTTTCTCTTTCAAAGGGAAAGCTTTTAAATATTATAAGTATCTCTTGAATGTAGGGCAGCTCTAAGATTAACCATCATTCACAAAAGTACTTGTTAATCTCTTTGGTCCCTCTGAGTATGATGACCCCTAAGAAGGGTTGGCAAAACTTCAACAAACAACAACCGTTGATCCCTATATCGAGAGATTTGAAGACTTGGCATACCGAGTTGTAGGGTTACCTAAAAGCTTCCTACCTCAAATTTTCATAAGCAGACTAAAGGAAGAAATAAGGGATAATATTCAGTTATTGCGACCAAGCATTATAGAGGAAGCTTATCACTTTGTGAGGATCCAGTGCCAGGTGAAAAAGAACGCCTTTATCACTCGTCAACTTTATTCACCACTCCTTCCACTTCAAAATCCACCACACCACCTATAAAAAAAAATTATCATATGCTAAAATAAAAGAACAACGGGAAAAAGATTTGTGCTATAACTGTGATGAGAAATTTAATCCATGACATAAATGCAAGCAGCAAACTTTGTTTATGTTGACCATAATGGAGGAGGATGATCATTCCCTTGATATGGAGCTTGACGATGATAATAAAGGAAACCAACCGGCAATTTCCTTGCATGCCATTATAGGAGCACAACATGGGCAAACAATGCAGCTCACTGCTCAACTTGGAAAGGAAAGAATCAGCATTTTAATTGATAGCAGAAGCACTCACAATTTCATGGATACTAACAATGCCCAACGCCTCATATTACTAATTCAACCATCTCAACAAATCAATGTGGTGGTAGCCAATGGAGATACTCTAGCTAGCCATGTGAGTTGTAAAGGGATATCTCTTAATTTGCAAGGTACACTTGTTACTTTAAATTTTTCCTTTTGCCTCTAGTGGGATGTGATGTTGTTTTGGGAGCTAGTTGGTTATCATCATTAGGACCAATTTTATGGGACTTTAAATCTTTAACCATGGAATTTTCCTTGAATGGAAAAAAATGTGTCTTGCATGGAGAAAAATCGAGTAGCCTTGCTATTCTTTCCACGCCCCCTACCAACCTTAACCGAGGCCAATTAATCAAAATTGTCCTCCATACACTCGAATCAATTAACCAAACCTCCAAACCCGCACATACCTTACCCGCACCAATACAAGCCTTCCTAGATAAATACTATGACATCTTTACTAAACCAAAAGGGTTACCACCTCCTAGACAATATGACCACTCCATTCCTTTGAAAGATCCTACTCCTATTTCGGTGAGGCCATATAGATATGCATACGTTCAAAAAACAGAAATAGAAAGGTAAGTAGCTCATATGCTTAATGATGGAATTATTCGGGCTAGCCATAGTCCTTATCCTTCACCTATTTTATTAGTAAAAAAAGAGTGATGGTACTTGGCGATTATATGCGGATTATCGTGCTCTGAATACTATTACTATCAAACACAAATATCCAATTCCAGACATAAATGATTTATTTGATGAACTTCATAGAGCAAAAAAATTTTCAAAATTGGATTTAAGATCCGGCTATCATCAAATCAAGGTGGCACCTGAGGATATTCCGAAAACAGCCTTCCGAACACATGATAGGCATTTCGAATTCTTGGTGATGCCCTTTGGCGTAACAAATTCTCCTTTAACATATCAACCACTTATGAATGATATCTTTTGCCTTTATCTTCGGAAAATCACACTTGTTTTTTTTTATGATATCCTTGAATATAGCAAGGAATTGGAAGAGCATGTGGAGTATCTAACCATTACTCTTAAGTTGCTTAAGCAACATCAATTATTTGCAAAGCTTTCAAAATGCAGGTTTACTTCTCAAAAAATGGACAATCGGGTATGTTATTTCCTCTCAAGGCCTTCCCGTAGATGAGAAGAAAATTGAATGCATTCAATCTTGGCCTATACCAAAAACCATTAAAGCTATGTGTGGATTTCTCGGCCTTGCAGGATATTATCGAAGGTTCATACAAGATTTTGGAAAAATTGCTCAAACATTTACTGCCTTGTTGAAAAAAAATTGCTTCCAATGGACCCAGGACGCCACCCACTCCTTCAACAAACTCAAGAGTGATATGACAGTCCCACCAATCCTCGTACTTCCTAATTTTTTCAAGGAACAACAGTCATTAAAATTTCTATTGGAGCAATGAGTAGCAACACTAACACAACAATGTTAGATAGTAAAACTCATGGGCTATGATTTTCGTATTTAGTATAAAAGAGGAAGCTCTAACAATGCAACTAATACTCTTTCAAGACATGATTATAGTCTTTCAATTCTCATTCCTATATGGTTCAAATTTTTTAAGAATGCTTATGCCACTGAAAAAGAGTTGAAAAGCTTGCAAGGGGAGCTCAACATTAATAAATGTGTAATAAGAGATGGCGTCCTCTTCTACAAAGGCCGCATCTTCCTAATAAAAAATTTTATAACCATAAAAGATATAGTGGAAGCTCAACACGCGGGTTCACTTGGAGGCCACTCTGGTTTCCAACAAACGTATAGAAGGATTAAGAAAGATTTCTATTAGAAAGGCCTTAAACAAACAGTGCTGAAGTTTGTTAAAGAGTGTGATGTGTGCCAGAGAATGAAAAATGAAAATATATGGCCAAGTGGTTTACTCCAACTCTTTCCAATTCCAAAAGCAATATGGCAAGATATAAGCATGGATTTCATCAATAGACTTCCAAAATCACATGGGTATGACTTTATTTTGGTTGTAGTCGATCGTTTAACTAAATACTCACACTTTATTACATTAAAACACTTTTATACAGCTAACTTTGTGGCTAAGGCCTTTTTTGAAAATGTTTTTAAGCTATATGGCCTTCCAAAAACCATTGTAATAGATAAGGACAAAGTTTTTCTTAGCAAATTTTGGCAAGAACTCTTCAAGCTACAAGAAGTGCACTTATACATGTCTACAACATACATCCATAATTTGATGGCCAAAGTGAGGTTACAAACCATTGTCTTGAAAAGTACTTACGGTACTTCACTAGTTCACGACCTACAAAGTGAAAAGATTGGCTTCCTCTAGCTGAATATTGGCACAATTCTAATGTAAATAGTTCCACAAGATTTTCTCCTTTTAAGGCTCTCTATGGTATTGATCCTCCACAATTATTGTCTTATGTACCTAGTGCTAGTAGTCATGAAGATGTACAAAATTTTTTAACCTCAAGAGACTATATCATTGAGGAGCTCAAGGAAAATCTAGAAATGGCCCAAAATAGAATGAAGTTGTTGGTGGACTCAAGACAGAGAATTTCAAGTTGGAGACATGGTGTACTTGCGACTGCAACCATACTACCAATCTTCAGTTCAATTCCGCCATGTTGCCAAGCTCTCTCCAAGATACTTCGGGCCTTATGAAGTCTTAGCAAGAATTGGAAAGGTGGCCTATCGATTAAAACTTTCATTAGGTTCCAAAATACATCCAATTTTTCATTTATCACTACTTAAACCAAAATTAGGTAATAAAGATGTTAATATAAAGGACATTCCTGAGACAAATGTTGATGGTGAACTACTGTCCCAACCAGAAAAAGTATTGGCTACACACACTAAGAAGAGAGCTAATCGAGTCATTCAAAAGTACTTGATCCAATGGAAAGGACTTGGCCCACGAGATACTACCTGGGAAAAAGAGTGGTCCTTAGTACAAACTTTTCTTAACCTCAACCTTGGGGATAAGGGCATTTTAAGAGGGAGGTAATGTTATGTTACTCATATTTAAAATATGTATGGCCCATGAAAATTCATGAGTTTCACAATTAAAGGAGCCTAATTAATTGTTCAAAGTTGTTGGACAACAGTTCCCTATTTATTTTCTTTTATTTATCTTTTATTTAGTCTATTATTATTAATAGAATAAATAAAAAGATATTATAATCTTTTCTTGTACCTAAGATTAAGGCATTAGTTATCAAGAGTTTGTTGTTACCACAACTCTATAAATAAGTGAAACTTGAATAAAAGAAGTATCTCGAACTTTCAATCAATATTGCTTTGTAATTAGGAGTTTAGCTTTACTCGAAAAAATTCCTTTTCTATTATATTTCTTATTACAGAAAATGAAAATATTATTAATGTTACTATTCTAATTGGCTAAGTTATAAAATTTAGTGAATTTCATATTAAAAATATGAGATTTTAATATAGGATTGATATGAATTTTGAACTCTCTAATCATTTGAGCTAATTTTTAGGGTGTAGTTCTCCCAAAGTTCATAACAATATCACAAATATCGTATTGTCACTTTAATTCTTTTAAAGAGAAAATATGATTTTAAAGTTACAAAAACCTATCGACCTACCTTTTTTTTTTATTAACTCTCTTTCATTGACATTTTTTTGTCTCTCTCTATTTTATTTTATTTTTATAAATATATTTAAATTCTTTTAAATTCATAAAATATTTATTTGTTGTCCAAAAATTATAAGTAAATGATTAATAGAATCCTTATAAAATATATTTCAGTTTGACATGCTAAAATTTGAAAAATAGTTCATTTTCTATTTTGTATAAATTATTTAAATATAAATTTAATTTTAAAAAAAAATTTAAAAATTATTATTTAGTTATCAAAGTATAAAAAATTACTCCCTTCGTTTCATTTATATAGGCATAATTATTATTGCACGATAATTAAAGAATAACTGTTTTTTTTTAACTGAAATTTTTTTTTTCTAATTTGCCTTCAACACATCAATTATTATTATTTTCATTTTATTGTTTTGATTATTTATGAAAATTGCAACGAAATTTCGATGGTACTCAAGAATATAAAGTGATAAGCAAAAATTAAAAAAAATATGTTAATTCATCTTTTGTAATATAATTTAATTTAATACAATAGTAAAATTATTTGTCAATACATAAAAAATATCATATAATAGACTTTATGTTTTAGACCAAATATATTTTAAATAAATTTATCTATTTAAATGAAACGTTTAAAATAAAAATTTTACTTATATAAATAAAACGATGTTAAAATTATTTTGTCCATTACAAGTTAAATTAATATCCACTTTAATTTATTGTTTTACTTTTTCTTGCCTTTTGTGTGTGTGTGTGTGTGTGTGTGTGTGTGAATTCGCTTTTTTGATCCGCTCAAATTTTGGCAAGGATCATATTTGTTTGCTTCAAATTACTGCCAACAACTTCAAAAAAATATTGACGAGTAAAAAAGTAAATTTATTATAAAGAAAAAATAAATTATTCGCTAGTTTACTATTTAATTTTATTGATTATAATTTAAAAGAAAATTCTTGAACATACGAATTGGGTTTAAAAATTTAAAACGTACACGGAAAAGTTAACCAATCTTAACAAAGGAAAATACCTTAACCAAAAAATAAAGGACTTATATTTGTGTGAGATGTTTCTAGTTACTCTCTAAGTATATGAAATGATAACATTTATTAGAATCTTCATAGCTTAAAAAGATTTCAACTATCAAGCACACTAAGGTAGTTTTGAGGTTAATAAATCAATTCATAGAAAACAAATAAATTGCTTTAATGACATTAAATCATTTACTATAAGTCAGTAAGATTAATTTTGCTCATTAATGAAGTTATTTCAATAATTAATCCTAAATATAAATAAATGAATGGTTAATTACATCTCCAGTCAATTTCAACCGCACAAAACTGAAGAATTGAAAGGTCCTTCAGTATCACCAATAATAGCTTTGACAAATTATTCAAATAATTCATTTAAGTAACAACCAATTAATAAAATTAAAAAAAAAAATCAAACAGGATTCCAATCTTATAAGATAATAAAAAAAATTAACAGAAATTAAAATACTAATTCTGAATAAATCGAAAAAAAAAATTAAGTTTAGATTAACCGAAAAAAATTATATATAAAAATTAAATTTGATTGAATCAAATAAATTTTTTTTAATAAATTAATGAAATTTTATTTTTATTGAAATGATAAAATTCATATAAATCACCCCTCTTGGGAATTTTTTCCTAGGAATTAGAGTAGAAATAACTCAAGTTACTAATTATTCAACATTTAGAACATTCAAATTTAATATTTATTAAATGAATCAAGTTGAAATTTGAGAAGTTTATATAACAAGTGGAATCAAATAAGAATATTTTAATTTTTAAATTAATTCATATAAATTTATGTAATTTTTAATGGTGATCTATGCTAGTAATTGAATCTTTTGAACTCCTCAAGTAAAATTTAAGTGTAAGAAATAAAATTCTATAAAATTCAAATTGAATTCTCCTTTTTTAATATTTATATATATAATTTTATAAACAACAATATTCATTTTGTGAATTTTAGAGTGATTAAATCAATTCATTTATTCCAATGGAATGCTATCTACTAAGGTCATTTCCAATCGAATTACAAAATGACGTATAATGCCATTTTACAGTAAATTTAAGTTTTTAATCGAACGTTATTTTACATTGTAAAATAATATTAATGTATAGCAGAATATTAAATTTGGTGTTTTACTATTTATCAACGTTATTTTTTTTTTATTTAATTTTTATGTATAAAAAATTTATAAATAAAACTAAAATTTTATAAATAAATTCATTATTTTTTGACATTTGTTATTTAATTTTTAATTTATACAAACAGTTAATTTTAAAATTTTAATTTATAAAAAAAACTCATTATATTTAAATTGTAATTTTCCAAAAAAAAAATTATAATATATATATATATATATTAAATACAAGCAATAAAATTAATATTACCTAAATTTTTATAAAAAAAATTTTATTTTAAAAAAACTAATTAATTTAATTCTTACATAAATATTTAAATTAAATACAAACAATAAAATTAATATTACCTAATTTTTTGCAAAAAAAAATCCTATTTTAAGAAACTAATTAATTTAATTTTTACATAAATATTTAAATTAAATACAAATAATAAAATTAATATTATCTAAATTTTTATAAAAAAAAATTATATTTTAAGTAAATTAATTAATTTGGACATATAATATAATAATTTAAAATAATATAAATTAATTTATTCCAATTATTATATTATATATTTAATTTAATTATAAGTCTTAATTAATTATTATTAAATTTCGAATTGATTAAATTTAATCTTAATTAATTTAATTAGATTTTGAATTATCAAAATTAAATCTTTATTGATTTATATATTAAATATTAATATTAATATAAAATACTAACATTATTAATATTAATTAATAAATTATTATAATTTAATTTATTATATTATTACTTTGTTAAATTAATAATTAAACTTTTTTAATAAATATATAAAATATATTTATTTATAAATAATTAATGAAATATTATAAAATAATAATGAAATATAATAAATTATATAAAATAAATAAAAAAATAATATAAAAAAAATATTTTTTTTATAAAAAAAAATGAAAAATGAAGTTATTATTAGAGATGTTCTGTTTGATGTGATATATATTATAAAATCATGTAAAATTGACTGTTAATGTTGTTGAAGCAAAGTTTTAATATTAAATACCAAAGTCTTTGCCTCCTGCTTACCAGGAAACCCTCTCATCTTTCTCTTGAACCTTCCATTACTCAAAGGCCATAAAGGAAGCTCTAATATGAAGTAAAAATCAAGAAACTACCAAATTTTAAAAACATAAAATAAAACTTAAAGAGGAACTAAGTAAGAAATTTCATTGAAATCGTTCTTTGTTAAAATATCAGCAAGTCATTTTCTAATTAACACTTGAAGAGACACAAGGGAAAGAGAGAATAGGGCAGGGTCCAACAAGTCACACACACTCCTCATACATAATATTATATAAAATTTACATTAACAGAAAGTAGAAAACCCCTAAAAACAATTTATAAAAAAAGGCAAAAATAGAAAAAAAGAAAATCCTCAAAATAGGTTTTCTTGTCCTTCTCCAAGTCTCTTCTTGGTCCATACAGTACATGTTCTTTTTCTCTTTACTCTTCAGGATTTTTTTTTTTATATAATTTCTTTTTAACTGAAACAAAATATTATCATTATGAGCTGTCTATATATATTATTATATAGTTTTCTTTTTCTTTTATAAATTGTACTTAAGCTGCAGCTACAGTGCCTGCATGAGAAGGATAGTTTTGGGCTTTGGTAGGAGATACAGAAGATCTCTTCTTCTCTTTTTTTCTTAAAGCTTTCATTGAAGAAGAAAGATTCCAATTCTTGTCTTTAGCTTCATCTATCTCTATTTGTTCTTGTCTGCATTCTTCACTGCAAAATGGAGTGTCCCCTCTGAATTTATTTCAAAATTCAAAATTACCCATCAAAATCCAACCATATAAAATAAAAGCTCAAACCTTTCATGTATATAAATAATAAAAAAAAAAAAAAATCTTGCACTTCTAGATTTTTCCCCAATTTAGAAGCATTAATACTAATCATCCTCTCCTTCTACCATCAACTTTTCCCCAATTAGGAAACAATATTACCATCAATTTTTACTTTTTTAAATTAAATTTGAGAGATGAAAAATAAATTGAAAAAAGAAATTACCTATACATGAAGATGTCTCTGTTATCACCCAGTGGTTTCTTGCAAAGAAAACAAGATTCCAAGAAATGGGGTTGATGATCTTCAAATCTTGCATCATAAAACCTTGCAGATCTGGGAGAAGAAGAAGAAAAAGAAGATAAATTTCTGAAACTACCCCTTCTTCCATAACAAAGTGACCTTGAAAAAAAGGGGTGGTTGTGATGATGGTGGTGGGTGGTCTGATTTTCTCCTGAAAACCCAGCTTCCATATCTGCTAAAGAAGCTAACCCATCATCTTCTTCTATAAAACAAGGTCTTCTAATACCTGAACTTGAGTCCATAACTCGTGTATCAATGTTCTTGATTTCTTGATATTGGGATTTGCTTTTCTTGTTTCTTTCTTGTTTTTTTTTTTTCTCTGGTTAACAAGAAAGTTAAGGAGAGGAGAGAGAGAGAGAGAGACTTTGAGTTTTCAAAAGATGAGTTCGGGAAATGGAATGGCCAAGATTTTATAGCAAAAGATTCAATGTCTTGAATTTAGAAATACAAAAGTTACAAACCAAACCATAAACAACGGCAGGTATCAAACAATCCGTGCAAGTGAATCCATTGGCTGAACAATACCTGCATCTCTTTGTCTAAAATAATGTCAGTTATACTGACTTATTATGTATTTGCCATTACTTTGTTTAAAATTTACTAAATATGCCATTTGGATACAACCAAGTAATTTTATTTGAATGGTACTTTTGTGATTTTTAATAAATATTAAGGGTTATGATCTTCTTAGATATTCTCGCTTCTTAAGCGCTTAGATCTATATTCCCAAATAGCCCCACTATCGACCTACGCTGTAACGTCAACATTACACTTTAAATGGTCCCACGCTCGTACACTGCGCGTCAATTTAACGTTCACACCGCCAGAGTCAAGGGGTTGTTGTGTCTTTTCATTTTTGGAAAAAAAATATATATATCTTTCTTAGATGGAAAATCTGTATAATCTATATTTGGTAATTACCATTTCAAAAATATCTATATTGGTTCGTTAATTATTATGCATTTTACATTTTGATTACGAATTTTCATTGTATTTTAGTTTCATTAATTTCATATTAAGAGGGTATTTGGATAGAAAATTAAACGTTATAAACTGTATTTTAGGAAAAAATTAAGAAATTTTATGATTTTTGAAGTATTTGAATAAAAAAAAAAATTAGATTATTTTTAATATTTAACGCAAATTTTAAAAGTTAGGGGGAGAAATTTTATGATTAATGCTCGTTTTTAAGAAAATTGATTATTTTAATAAAATATTAATTTTTATCCAAATACCTCCCTAAGTGTTCATTTTTTAATTTATAATTAAAAATTCACATTTGACGTTTAAGGTTTGATGTTTTTTAAATTTAAAATATATTCTCTTTATTTTATTTATATAAATAAAATTTTTATTATATGTATTTTATTTAGATAAATAAATTTATTTAATAAATTTGACTTAAAATATAAAGTTTATTTTACCTTTTTAATTTATAAAATATATTAATTATATAATAATATAAAAAATAATTTTTATACTGTATTAAATTAAATTATATTATAAAAAATAAATTAATTGAGGACAAATTAGAAAAAAAAATCAATTAAAAAAAATTGATATTCCTTAATCATTGTATAAAAATAATTCTACGTGTATAAATAAAATGAATAGAGTAATAAATTGTGATTGAAAATAATAACAAAGACACTAAAAATTATAATTTTTAAATATTAATATTTAATTTTCTAACTGCAAGCTTATAACTGTTAATTAAGATAATTGATAATCATCGTTGAACAAAATAAATACTAAATCATATTTTAATATTATAAGTTAAAAGAATCTAAGAAATATAAATGGAAAAGTCTTCAATTTGAATCTTTTCATTTACATTAGTTTTCATGGATTTAGTGTCCATTATTTAAATAAGAATATTATTTTTTTTGTTATATAATAATTATTTATTTTAGTTTATTTGAATTTTTATATATATAAAATATTGTAAATTTTATATTTAATTAATTATATTTTAATCGTATTATTAGTACTAAAGTTATTAATTTGAATACTTCAAAAAACGATTTTAAAAACATAAAGACAGAAAAATAGTTTACGATTAAACTTAATGGAGTTTTTTTTTTTTTTTTTTTTTATTCTTAGTTTGTTGTGGCTGTTGTTGTAACAGTATAACTAAACTTGTCATTAGAGAAATCATTTTGCTTAACGAACTCTTTCTTCTTCTTTAACAGTAAGTGAATCTCAATTAAGCATATTCATGGATGATATTTTGGGATTGCCATCACAATCTAATGTCTAATTATTCCCATTAAATTTTATTTTTGAATATATATTATGGTGTTAGAGAATAAATTCATTTTGGCATTGTAGTTTGAATAAATAATTTATGCTGAAAATATCATGTGATTATTTTTAATTTAAATAAAAATTATTTTTTTATAAAATTTTACTCTCTTAATATGTTTTATTTATTAATTATATATAGTATAAATTTTAATATATACAATAAGAAAAATGAAAATAATAGACTATTTATTTTGTATTACTCATATATATATATTCCTTCCACCCATTTAACCTCATTATTAGTAGAAAGAAAAAATAAAAAACTTATAAGAACTTAATTAAGAAGTCAAATGTTTACATTTGAGTTTCTTTCACATGGACAATATATAAGTGTGAATTTTGACCTATTTAGTAAGAAATATGAAAAAGAATAAGGCTCTTCATTTTATGTCCTTCATGTTTATTTTGCCCATTTAACTTTTTTTGGAGATAAAAAAAAAAATATAACAATTGCTTAATTAAGAAGTGAAATATTTACATTTGGGCCTCTCTCTCATACACACACACATATATATATAGGAAATTTAAATTCGAGTTATCTTAATTTTTTATGAAATTACTTAATATCTTATAGCTATTAATTTCAACTAATTTAAATTTGAGTATGGTGAAATATATAAAAGGATAAGTGTTCGAATTTGATATTTTACTTAAAATAAATAAATTTCTTATTATTATAATTAATATATATTAATTGAATTTATTTAATTTAATTCATATTTAGATTTTTTTTAATAATGATATTTGTAGTAATATTTAGTTAATTCTACCTTGTTTAATATTACCAATTAGTAAAGAGAGGTGGTTCATGAGTAAATTAGATATCAACATGGGCTACATGTGAATTTATCTATAGGCTTTTAATATTTCAGGTTGAAAATTCATCTTTTCTTGAAGGATCTCATAATTTAAACAATAATAGTTGGTTTCAAGTTTCAACAATTCGTGATTGACCAAATTTTAATAAATTAGTATGAAATTATAGTTAAAATAGTGAAAGATGTCAATCTTTTGTTATGCCATGCTGCATACACCAAAATTGATACAAATAACAAATATAAACAAGATTCTTATAATTATAAATTTCCTCTGTCTCCACCACATATTTTTTAAAATATTAAAAATAAAATTATTATCTACATTGGAGGTAAAGAGTTAACTCATACATTATTCAATTAATGAGTTTTAAGATATTTGAATTAATATAATTTTTTTATTTTTTATTTTATCAAATAAAAAGATATCAATAATTTTTTTTTATTAATATATTATTATCTTATTAAATTAATATATACACTCAATATTAATAAAAAAATAATTTAGCATAAGTGAAATTTGACGTCTTAACTACAAAATTATATAGGCTTAATTTAATGCGAAAGAAAAGAAGTTGTTTACCTAAAAGAGTATACGTTACAAAATATAAAAAAAAATTGAGAAATAAAAGATTTACGCAAACACTGCAAAATTCCAAACTCATTAGTTAATGATTTTTTTTTTATTAACCAAATAAATAAAAATTAAACCATTTGAATTTATAGGAAAACAAAAAAAAAAAAAACACTTTCGACAAGCAAGAAATAACAAACAATATAACAAAAAAAAAAAAAAAAAAAAAACTATTAAATTTAATTAGATATTACATTGACTAAATTAGAAAAAGAAATAGAAAAACAGATACGTTAAGACCGAAGATGTACCAAAAATAACTTCTCAAAATTAAAGGTATAATAAATTAAAGAGTCTCTAATTCTAATAGATTATTTATTATAATTTTTATTTATCTCATAAAAAATAAGTAATTTTATTTTTCATTTAATGAAAAAAAATAGCATCAATATTTATTGATTTAGATAGTAAAAATTTAGTCTATTTTAATAAAATTTTGACTTCAAATATTATGTATAGGTAGAATAAATACTAAAATAATTTTATTTTTTATGATTCTCTTTTAACTTGAGATTGTATAAAAATAATAACTTTAAATTTATCGTATAATATTTTTTTGTTCTCATTTTAATTTTCTCTCTTTTGTGTTTCATATTTTTTATTTTTTATTTTATATTTTATTATGTATCGTATTATTTATAAAAAAATATTAATTATTAAAATATTTTTAAAAATAAATAATATAAATATAATATATAAAATAGACGTATAAAAAAATAAAAAATAAAAAATATTTTTCATATTGGAAAATGAGGACATATTGAAAGTAAACTTCACGCGCTAAAGGTGAAAGTAATTGTAGCATACTCAAGTTTCCCCTCCAAAAGATTAAAATATTTATTTAATAATAAACTACTACTACTAGGACACTTGTACCATATTTCCAAAACCCACGGTTTCACTTTTACTCCAATTGACTATTAACCCGGAAAATACTAATCTACACTGCCCTTGCTCTTCACTCAACCATTTATGACGTCATTTCCAATTTTTTATTATTTTTGTCGTTTTCCTCTCTTCTTCTTCTTATATTTCTCACAAATTTCCCACTCTATGGGACCCATCACAGCACTACAACAAAACAAACCCCACATGGACCCCAGTTCTAAAAACCATCAACTGTGGAGCCCACTTACTCTCAGTCCATGCTTTTTTTCTATGATGGTTATTGATGATGGTGGTGTGGGCTTTGTTTTGTGATCAATGATCTTTTATTTTATATATATATATTTTAACTAAGTTTTGAAACAAATAATATAATTTAATATGTGATAGGCAATTTTTTCATTTTTTTTATTTATCAAGCATTCGTAAAGTGTCTCGTGGCAGGTGGCATTCTATTAAATATTTACTATTTTAATTGACTTAAAATCATTCATATAATTTGCACTAAGTGGGAACCTTTTGATGTTATTAAAGTGTGAATAAAGTGTTGAACCATAAAATTAAAAATAATGGTTCAATTGGTATTTTATATAGTTAATTACAAAACGTGTCGCAGTTGAATGCAGATCATTCAATTTTTTAATTTATTAAATATCTTAATTGAAACAATTTGTTATATTTTATGAACCATGATTAAATTCATCTGATTAAATTAATTTAATTATGATAATTATGGTTATAAACAATAAAATTTCATTTGAAGACAAATCAAGCGAACTCATATAAGAATAATACAACTAAATTAGCTTACAATAATATTTATATATAAATAAGATGGTAAATTTTATATTAAAAAAAATTGTTTCTTGTGTAATAAAAAATGTGAAATTTTCTACTATAATTTCTCATTGAATTTCATTGGAATATATGAAAGTAAAGAGAGTGTTTGAGTGAAATCTTCATTTTAGAAAATAGAGTTTTAAAAATACCGTTTTAAAAAAAATTAACATGTCTAATTTAAATTTTTTCTATTTTTAAGTTTTAAAATGACGTTTTAAATTAATCTGCTAAACGCTCAAAAAATTATTTAATATTTTTTAAACTTTAAAATAATATTTCCTACCTATTTTAAATTGATTCAAACACTCCCTAAAATATCATCTTATTAATTCAAGATTAAATTTAAGTTAATTAGACATTTAGATTCAACGTTAATTTCTAAATATGATGTTTTTAGTTAATATTAAGTCTATTAATACATACATAATTAAAAAATCAACTAGTCAATTATTGATTTAATATAAAAAATAACATTAAACAATAAAAATTATTATATGATATGACGTACAAGTAAAATAACAATTAATAAATAAAATTGTCTAATACAAGCTTGTATGGCACATGGCGCACAGTATCAACCACAAAACTATTATATTAAACTATTCATAATAAAATTATGATAATAAATTAGTCTAAAAGAAAAAGAAATAAATGATTTAATAAAATAGTAAGAGGAACAAAACGACAAACCAGAAAGAGTACAGAGCAATAAGAGTAAGACGTCATGCATTTTATAAAAGATAATATAAGTAGCATGTAAAATAAATAAATAAAATAAAATAAATGGCTCGTTTTAGGATTGAATTACGCTAATCTCTTTAATTCATTGTAATTCCTCAATTTTAATTTATTGTAAAAAAATCTTTTAATTTCGATTTAGTTGTAATAATAATAATTTTTGATATAGTTTTTTCACATAAATTTTGCTTAAATACATATATGATATTCGACTCAATATTTTAATAATAATAAAAGATGAAAAAGAAAATACATGAAGATTAATAATAAAATATATAAGTGACATTTTCATTAATATTAAAAATATTGAGTTGAATAATATATATATATTTTGATAAATTTTAATCGAAAAATAATATTAAGAATTATTATTATAATTAAATTAAAATTTATTTATTTTTTATTTTTTTATAATAAAGTGAACTCTAAGAATAATAATAAATTAATTATTAATTTTAAAAATAATAGATATAATTTAGATAATGTTTAATAATTAAAAGATGATAGTTTCTTAATAGTTAAATGATTTAAATAATTTAAAGATTTAAATAATTAAAAATTAAATATTTTTTAAATATTCAGACTCTGATTTATTGAAAATTATTAAAAAATTATAATATTTTTTATTAAATAATTATAATCTCTTATAAATTAGGACACTATTTTATGAAAAAACTGCTAAGGATCTTATTATTTTCTAACCACAAACTATGCCCGCGAATCACGGGCAACCTCCAGCTTGCCCGTCTTGACCGTTCTTTGATTATGCACTATACACGTGTGGTATTGTTCTTAGCACCACCGCAGCATCTAGGCGCACGCTATTATGTCACGTGACAACTATTTTACTACGGAATATCTTTTCTTATTATTCTTTTATTTGTTTATATTATTTATTAACACGTTTTGTAAATTTTTATTCATATTTTTATTTAATTTCTATTATTTTAAAATACTTTAATATGTAAGAATTTATATTATTTTATTAAATATAAATAATATATTATGATAATTTTGAAATTAATGCAATTAAAATATACAAATTAATATGAATTAATTAAAAAAATTAATATATTAAATATATTATTATATAAATTTTTAATTGAAATTTATAAAATTATAATAATTATAAAAAGTTGTTAAAAAAAATTATATAAGTCTAATTTATTTAAAATGACACATGGAGATATATATTTTTAAATGGGTCAATATAAATTTATTTAATTAAAAAGTTTAATATCATTTAATTTTATTTTTACTAGATTATTTTTATTCAATTAAAAATATTTTCATTTTACGGATTTATTTTAAGTTTCAATATATGTATATATTTTTCTATTATATTCTATCATTTCTATAGCTCTTTCATCTTATTATTTTCAGATAAATTTATAATATTTTTTTTTATTTCTCTCCAAAAATGACTTAATAACCAATATATATTTCTACTTTTTCTAACCAAAATATTTCTACTTTTTCTTTTGTATTTAGGTTACTAAATTCAATTATTTTTTCTATTTTTTTTCTTTTTAATCGAAACTATAGAATTAAAAATTAATCTTTTCATCGCTGATTTAATTAATGATTCTTGAACTAATTTAAAAAATTTATTAATACATTAGACATATTTTATTATAAATATTTTTATAATACATAAAAATTGTAATTTTTATGTTATATATATATATATATATATATATATATATATATATATATATATTATACTATTAATTTGTGAAAATATTAAAAAAAATTTGATAATGCAAAAGATAATTTTGTTTTCTTTTTTAAATTGATTTTATTTATTTTTGAACATCTAGAAGAATATTTATGTAGAATTGGAATTAAAAATAAAGAGCAACAATTGGACTTAGGTGGAAAGAAAAGTGAAAAGCTAAAAAGAGTGAAGTGATGAAAGAAAGTGAAAATTTTATTGTTTGGTTTGCGTGAAAAATAATTGAGTTGCAAGAGAATATTTAACCCTTCTCTTCTTTTGAGCCCACAAATTTTTATCCTTCCATTTGGATTTGATGAAAGGTATTGGAAGATTTACTAAACACTATCTTACGTCTAATTAGGGAAAATATTAAAAATGCTTTGTGGTTTGAATTTTTTATATTTTAAATTTGTAATTTTTTTTAATAAAACAGAATATATATTTTACACCGTTAAAAAATATTAATAAGTTTCATATTGTTGAGAAACAGGCAATAGAAACACAAGAATAAAAACGATCAATCAGAACAATAAGATAAAAAATACAAAAATTAACGAGATTCAACAATATACCTACGTCCTCGGAAGCAGAGCGGCTGAATTATTATTATTCAGAGAGATAAGTCATATAGAGTTACAAATACATTATATATATATAATTCATGGTATATTTACATAATTACCCTGTATCATACCGCGGAGGCGTTGCCCCCGCACCCCCAACCCACTAATTGAATTCGCACACAACTAAAATATTCCCTGATTGGACAAATACTATCACTCTACTCCACTCCAGCATCTGTCCCTTTATTTCGGTATGAGCCATATACAACACATATTAATATTATAAAATTTTTAGATTTCAAATAGCTAACCGTGTAAATTATATGACTCATTTGATAAAAAAATTTTAATAATTTTAAAGTATAAGAAAATAAAATTATATAATATTTTTTTATATTTTTCCTTGTTAAGTAATAGATTAATACTTTTACAATTTAAATAAAAAAGAGAAAATAATACCATAAATCCTAAAATTGACATGTTTTTAGAATTAAATATTAAAAGTTAAATTTTTATGTACAAATTTTAAAATTACTCACAATTAGTCAATGTCAAATACCTTTCCTTTTTTACATTTCAATCCTAAAACTTAAAAGAAAAACATAAACACCCAATTTTCCTTTTTTTTTTTCAATTTAAGAAGATAAATTTTCAAATCATTTAAATTTATATAGAGATAAAAAAATTATAAAATAAAAAAATAATATCAATTAATTTTTTATTTAGTGATATTAAAATTATATCCAGTATTAAAAAATTTTAAGTTTGAATTATAATTTTAAGAACAAACTAACCCATAAAAAACCAACAATTAATTATTTCCATTTGAAATTTTCTTTATCAAATATTTCAACAGAATTTTTTTCTTCAAATTTAATTGAAAATTTTGAATTATTCACTATATTTTCCATATTTTATAAATAAATATATTATTTTTAAATTAATTAAAAAATATAAAATAAAATTCACCAAATAGTAATTTTATTTAAATTATCATATTTATATTTACTAAATGAATTTGCATATTTCCTTGTAAATGAAGTATCAAATATGAGATCAACCATAAGAAATATATTTTACTCTCTTATCATATTAAAATTATTTAAAATTTTTGGATAGTATAGCCTTAAATGAAAAGTAGAGATGATAGTTATGGGTGAAATTGGGGCAATCTACAGTGTCGAAGGAGACAAAGTCTATTAATTCTTCCCAGTCCTGGACGGTTGGAATTTATCCTCTCAGTATTTGCCTCCTCTTTATGTTCCATTATGACTGCATTTAGAATTTATTACATAGAAAAATATTTTTAAAATAGTTATTTTATTTACATTTTGCATCACAATTTGAATTCAATTATTTCAAAATTTATTTTTTTTATAATTTTTTTTACAATTTTTAAAAAATATTATTATTATTATTATTATAGTATTTTTAATTAAAAATCACAATTATAAATAATTATCAGACACCTGATCATTAAAATTTTAATTTACTATTTAATAAATTTTGAAAATTTAAACACTAATAAAATAATTATTCTATGCTTATTATATTTTATTTTATGAATCAAATACATCTTTAAGAAACTATTTATTTGGCAAAAAATATTTTTTATAAACATTTTTTATATTTTTTAGAGTTTGAAATGCTTTGAAAAATTAATTAATAAAAAGTATTTTGTTGACAAAGAGAAAATTAAGTTTTCACAAAACATATGAATAAACATTAATGTATTTACACATTAAAATTATAATAATGAAAAGACAAGATATAAATAAACATTTATTATTCTACTGATTATCAGTGGTGGTTTTTTCTATGAAATTTTTAATATTTTATAATTAATTTTTAATACTACAAATGAAAAATATTTTTCATGAAAAATAAATTATTTTTCACAAAAAAAAAAAAAACAAAAAAACTAAAATAACAATAGGATCAAAAATTCAAAATTATTAAATCTTCACCACTATCTTTAAAATTTTTAATTTTAATTTATACCTAAAAATAATAACTTTTATTTTTTAGTGTCACTATCACTAAAATAAGAAACCAGTTTTTTCAGCACTTATGTTTAATGCATTAAAATTTTAACAATTACAAGTGCAATTGTCTAATTCTAACCATTAATAAGAATTAAGTTCTATCATAATTATTCCCTAAAAAAAAGTTATATCATAATTATAATGATTATAATGGGAGAAGCTATGGTCCAAATATATAAAGTCAAATTTAAATTTAAATAAATGGAATTACAAATTAATTTTCATAATTATATTAAGTCTATGACTCAATTGGATTCAAGATACATTATCAACAATGAAATTAAAAAAAAAAAAAATCACAAATAATTAAAAATATATATATAATTTATAATTTGATATTGTGAATAAAACTCTAATTAACAAATGAGCAAATTACATTAAAATATATGAAATCAAATTTTCATAATGTATATATATTAAATGACAAATTGTCAATTGGTTGAACAATCCTAATAAAGGGCAGGGACCCATTTAATTTGCACTTCATTATTTGTCTATTTGACAAACATGTATACATCTAGTAGTGTTGACCCTCCCATCTTTAGGGCTATGGCATGTTTCTTTAGAGTTTTTTTTTATTCAATCTATTTGAAATACTTTAAGATATGTTTAAATATATAGATTTAAAATTTAAAATTTCATATTTTAAATTTATAATTTTTTTATTCAGAAACTGTAAAAAATTTATAATTTAAAATTAAAAAAATAAAGATTTTAATTTAAAGATAAAGATAATATATTTAAAATAATTAAATGAAAAAATATTTTAAATATTAAGTTTTTAAATTATTAGACAAATTTAAATTTATTATTTTTAATAACTTAAATAAAGAAATTAATCATTCAAATCCAATAACAAACTATTAGTGAGTTTTTATGTTAATGGAAATTAAATTTTTTCTTGTGATTGAATCTTATCAGGTATATTTTTCAATTTTCATATTTAATTTATATATTCAGAAATTATCATTAAAATATTAATTCTAAAAATATTAATATCAAACAAAAAGAAATTTTTTTATGAATAAAATTAATCTTATAAAATTATTTTTCTTAAGAGTAAATAATTGCACAAAATGACTGAAATTGTCATCCAGGTGGAGTACAACTCTCACATGGGATGAAGAATAGTATAATACATTTATGGTAGTGAAGTATCTAACAAGAAGATTAGCCTTTATAATTAAGATTACTAAAGAACTTTATAAAGTGTGTGTGTTTTGATTCTAAGGAAATAATTGTACTTTGAGGCAACAAATCTCTATATTTTAATTAAAAGGCATTTGAAGTGGTGTCCTTTCCTTTTACAAGCTTTTAGTGGCATGTTTAACAAGTGTAAGCTTAGTGTGACATTTAGGCCACCTATTCTAATAACCTATCACTGTATTCACTTTTATAGTACAATTTAAAGGCAACATCTTGTCAGAATTTATTTTTTTTTTATTTTCTGCTCCTTTTAATTTTTGGATGATAGGGTTATGGTGGAAGGTAAACCGATCCTTAAATCAAATTAAATTGACCTGTTAAACTCAAATAAATAATTTTATAATTTATTTATTTAGTTTATTTTAATTTAAAATTAAAATAAATTGAAATTTTAATTTAATATGTAATTTGATTATTTTTTTATTTTCAAATTGAATTATACTGTAATTATATATATATTATTATTATAATTAAATTTTATTTGATTTTATGTATAACTATTTTTTTAAATCCGATATTAATTTAAATTTTAAAAAAACATCATTTATAAAAATTAACTAAAAATAAAAAAAAAATAATTTTTGAGAAAAATATAAATTTTGAGTGTGCAAATTAATAAAATAGATAAATTTTAAATTATATAATATTAAATTATTTTTGAAATTTTTATATTATCGATATTTTATCGGTATTTTATTTTAAATTTATAATAAAATAATAATAATTTATAAAAAAAAAATTAATTTAAAATTGACAAATAAAAAATATTTAAATTGAATCAAATAAAATTAAAATTGAGGATTTGATTATAATGGTGATTTGAAAGATTTTTAAACTAAAAATATTAATTTAATTTAATAATAACTCTTTAAATCGATCAAATCGAATCAATGATAGAGCCTTGTAGAAAGATCTGGGAATTTTTTTGGATAAAATATTATTTAATCCATGAGATTTAATAAAATTAATATTTGAATATCTATATTTTCAGAAATTAGCTATTAGGTCTATAGGATATAATTCTATCACAATCATTTCGTTGATTTTTTCAAATTTTCTATTAAAAAAATTTAAAAATAAATTATTTTTATAAAATACTCCCATTTTCACCCTCTATATATTTTTTTTCATTTTCTTTCTATTTCCATTTGTTTTCTTTCATTTCCTTTCCATTTTTCTTCCTAAAAAAACTTATATTCATATATTTCTTATTTTTTCTTTATTCTATGATGTTTTTTTTTCTTTTTGTTAATTAATAAATTAATAAATTGTATAAATTTTAGATTTATTGAAATTAAAAAAAGTAAAATTTGTGTGTGGATATTGTGATTAGTGAAATTATATGGAAAATATAATGTTTGATTGTAAATAAAAGTGAAGAAAATTTAAGATAAATTTTAATAATATGATATGAAAATAAAAATTGATAAAAAATCAAATAGACTGAATGACTAATTATTATAACGAAACCAAACGTGAAAAATTCAATAGTTATTTTCTGAAAATTTAGGAACTTAATTATTAATTTCACTAAATTTTAAAGACTAAATAGTATTTTACCTATATTTTTTTATTGATTAGTTCATACATTTTTGTTATTTTAAAATTAATAATTTGAATCTCATTACTATCGTTAATAAAAATTATGAGAGGTTTTAAGAATTGAAGCATTTTACAGTGTAATTTAAAATATAAATTAAAATGTGATACAAAATTATATAATTTTATAATAAAGATTAATGTTTTGAATTAAGTAAATGTGGAGACTAAAATAATTAAGGGACAATTAACAGATATTATCCACTTTAACAAGTATATTTATAACATTACCTTTACATATCTATTTGTCTCATTGAAATTTTATTAGAAAAATCAATCCAAAAATATTTATTGTGAAGAAAAAAAATAATATTTCTCATATAAATATTACTATTATCATTAAAAAATTTATCAGAAAAATTCACTGAGACAAAAATTTTGGTTAAAAAAAAAGTAAAATATTAAGTATCTTTAAATTACTTATTTAAATTCTTAAATTAGAATGTTATTAAGAAAAAAAATTTTTAAATTCTTTAATAAAAAAATTATCAAAGAATAGAGCTTTTTTGTGCTGATAATATGTTATAAAATTAAGCAAATGAAGTAGTAAATTAAATAAGAATATAAGAATAAGCTAAGATAAAAGATGAATTTTATATTTCATTTGTATTATAAAATTATTAAAACTCTTATTTATAGAATACATATATATCATAAATTATAAAATTTTAATGATGTAATAAAATTTAAATTTAAATATAAAAAATAAATTTATTAAATATATTAATTAAGTGAAGAAAATATATTTTTAAAAATAAAAATTTAACCATAATAAATATATAAGTGGGCATTAATATATTATTGAATGTTGTATCCAAATTATTTGCATGTTACCTTTTTTATAATCTTTCATAAATGTTTTTTTTTTCTAAAACAATCTTATTTTATAAAATGAAATATGGGACCCAAATGCATTTTTTTCAACACTTTTAGGTGGGTGTGTTGAGTTATTATTTTCGAAAAATAATAATAATAATAACAATAAAGATGAGCACTTTTTGAAAGGACCAAAATTCATTTACAAAGGGGAAAATTTGATAGGGACATTATGAAGATGGAGAAGACTTTTCTTCATTCTTTGGTTCTGCAAGTGGAATGGGAAAAGCCCACATATTTATTGGTTTTGGGCTATTATGTATGTGGGCCATTTAATTAAATCAAATTGTCTGTTATTATTATTATTTTATTTTAAGACTGTGATATTAACACTTTTTTTTTTTTTAATTTTTGACACTTTATATTATTTAAATTAATTATATTATCTTTCTTACAGTTAAAATAATTTAAAATATTTTAAAATATCAATGTATCTTTAATTGAACACCATAAAAAAGGAAAAACATATAATTAATTATTTTCTTTATAATATTTAATTTTGAAAAAAAATAAAATAGTTATTATGATAAAAAAATTTATAATAACCCATATTTTTTTAAAAATTAAGATTTATAATCTCTAAACTAATTTTAACAAAAATTTAAATGTTAGATTTTGAGATCAAAGTTGAATATAAATTAACTAAATTGAACAGAAAAATATTTATTAATTGAATATGAATTAAATAAAAAAAAATGAATATTATTATTTAAATTTAAATAATTTTTATATAAATTATTTCAAAAAATCTTTTATATATTTCAAAATTACAATGATTTCCATCTAAAATTTATTAAAAAATCAAAGAGATTCGTAAAAATTATACAAGTATAGTAAAAAACATTCCACATATATTGAAAAAAATTACATTAATAGATTTATGACTAATTTCACTTGAAGGTTAGTCTACAATATCAAATATAATCAAGTAAAATTATAGAAAAAATACATTTAAAATATCAACAACACTTTATAAATTTTTATTATAATTTTAGAGTTCAATTTCAGAGCTTTTAGATATAATAAGAAAAATTATAAATAAAATATAATTAGATTTAAATTTCAAGAAAAAATAAGTAATAATAGATTTATATTTTAATAAAGTGTCATAATTTATTATATATACAATATTAGTAAATTATTCATAATAAACTATTAATTTATAATATAAATAATACCATATATTTATGTATGGATTTTCAGAAAAATATTATCTTATTAATTTATCGAAATTATTAATTTAGTCAATTGATCCAAATCAGGACTAGAAAAATTATTACATAATATAAATTATTAATTTATTGAATATTAATTTATATAGGTTTTATTGTATTATTATATTTGAAAATTAAAAAAATGAAAGTATTATATAAATTAATATATTAAGTATTAAAATATAGTAAAAATTTCATCATTTTATAGATAAAAAATAAAGTTTTAATCACTAACAAATCTTTTCTTAAAAAAAAATATATTAACAAATCTTGTAATATACTAGAAATAGTAAATTTAATATTACGAAAATTAAATTATTAATTATATTAAATTTAAGAGTATTGAAGTAATATATTTAAAAAAAAAAAAAAAGTAATATATTATCGTTTGAATTACTATTAACTTAGCCAGCTACGAAGGAAAGTGATGTTAAACGCATGCGCTTTTGTTTGGGGACGGCTGGTTTCCATGCACTTTCATTTTGCTACTGTTTCCCCCAAACAAGGGAAAAGTGAAAAAGGATATCCTTTTTAAAAGCAAAGAAACTTTGCAAGAATTATCATCAACTTTGACAATTGGAATTCAGCAGAAGGTGGTAAATTTTGATGTGATTGGTAAATTTGATTTCAAAACAAATGCTTAAGTTTAATCCTTAATTTGGCTAAATTTACATTACATTCAAAATGATATATTGTGGTTGAGATGTAACCATTCATATTCTTACAGGGGTTACCATTCTCCCTAAACAAAAAATCTCTACAGGTATATATATATTTCTAAGAGGAACTTCCATCAATAAAAATTGGCCACCAAAATCAAATTAAGCAAATTTAAATTTGATTTTATTATTATTAATTACTTAGATCATAGCTTATTTTTAATTAAATAAAAAAAACCATAACCCTTTGATGATGGATAACTTGTTAATGTTTGGATTAAATAAATTTTTATTTTTATTTTATTTTTTATATTCATTAAGAAAATTTGAATTTCCTTTTATTCTCTTTTTTATCATGAGTAACTTGTTAATGTTTAAATCAAATGATTTTTTTTTTAATCCAAAACTTCAATTTAATTGTTGGATTGTAATTTCCTTTTATTAAATATTTATATTGTATTTGACACATTTGATGTTTAATGTAATTATTAATATATATGATAAATGTTTGTGTTTATAAATTTCATTTAATTATATTTGGCCCCCAAATATAAACTTTTAGTTCCATTCCTCTTTGTGGTTGAACCAATTCATGTATAATACGTTTGGCAAAAAATATATAAATAAAAATTTATTATTTTCTACAAAATCAAAATTATTTTTAAAAATTAATAAAAAGTATAATTTAATGGGATATAATTACCAGCTTACTAAATTTATTCAAATTTGAAATAACATTTTATTTAAAAGTAAATTTAAAAAAAATTCAATATATTTATAATTTTAAATGGTTGGGTTTGAACCATCTATTTTATTCAGTTATCATTAGGAATGATAATTTTATTCAATTCATCGAATATTCAATTAAAATCAAGTTTTACTCGATTCATTTACTACTTAAAACAAATAGAGTAAAAAAACTGTAGTCGTGATAGATTCAGAGATTCAAAACCTAGTTTTCCTTTATTCCTTTTATTCTTGCATATTGCTTTATGTGTTAAGTTTGTTGTTATTAGCTTATTATTGTGTATTTTAATTTTGAACCGCTGTAATAATCTTTATTAAGCTATGTTTTAAATATACACTTGGTAATAATATTAAAAAAAAAGTATAATTGGAATTAAAAGAATAATAAGCATTGTGAAAAAATAAAAGAAAGAAAAAAGAAGAGTTGTGAATTCATGTACTTTGAGATTGGTTTCATATTTTATATGCTATTTACACACATGATATGATAATTCTAGATAAATTTCTTAATTTTAGAAATCTTGATACATTTTTGATAAATTTTATACAAATTTATTGTTATTTATAGAATTGGAAATATCAACTTTTTTACAATAAATTGTGCTATATTATACGATTAAACTGAGTAAAATATTTCATAAGTTAATTAATTGAAAAAAAAAATAAGAATTTGTATTTTTATATTGATCTAATTGGTGGATCTCTCTATTTGAAAATAAATTTAAATTATATTTTTAATATAAAAAAATAAAATTTGAGAATTTTTAATATATTGTTTAATATGATATGATAGTAATTAAATATTAAATAAAACTCATCTAAATTTATTAAGTAAAATTTTTTATGTGTTTTTATTACGTAATTCTTATACAAAATTAGGATAATTTTTTTTTTTATCCACCTCTTGAATTTGGATCATATGATTCACATCCACTAATGTATTTCAAACTTGTTTTCTTTTTAAAAATTTTAATTGAATCTTAAATAGCTCAAAATCTTGAATAACATTGACCAAATTTGATACACATGACTCCACCTAGAATCATATATAATGCAATTCATTTCTGTTCTACAATTAAAGGGAAAATCATGAAAATTTCATTTGTCATTAGAGTATACCTATAATCAGTAGTAGTTGGCATGAATTTAATGACTAATGAATTACTTTGTTATCTTCTTTTAAGTGAAAGAAATATTTAAATAAATGATAATTTAGATAGTATATGGAATAAATAATCTATAAATAAAATATTAAATTTATTTTGAATTTTTAAATTTAATATTTGTTTTGAGTATTGAAGAATGATAAATCAATTATGAATCTATTGTTTAGAAAAATATACACTTATTACTAAACTATATTTCAGTATGCAAATTTAATAATTTATTTTATCCATCTAAAAAAAAAAAATACAAAATTTTATAATTTTACAAGTTTAACTCTTATTAAATTTAAAATATATGCACAAATTTTATAATTCACATATGATATTTAAATAAAAATTGATGTTTAAATAATTTTTTTATGAAATTTTTTGATAAATTAAATAAATTCATATTTATTTATTCCAAATATTGAAAAATATATATTTACTTTATAGAAGTAGAAGACTTTGTTTTTATATAAAACCTAATGATTACTTATGATCAATATTATTAAGAGTTCTTATTATTTTATAATATAATTAGTTTTAGGAGAAAAAGACATTTCATTTGCATATTTTATTTAGTGCCTAAATAAATACATAGGAGAACTTTATAAATCAGGCCAATGATATTTAATTAAGTTGGGTAAAAAAGATAAAGCTTACACAAAATAATAATAATAATAATAATAATTAAATAAAGGATTTTTTTTCTTTTCTTTTTATCTCTATAATTGCATTTTGTTGTAATCCACTTCATTCATAGAAAGCGGTTGGTTAGTATTTAGTGGGCAAGAGACTGAAAAAGAAGTGTATGTTGTGTATATACATTGATATTTGAAAAGCATTAGGGATGGAAATGGGGCGGGGGAATCATCCCATCCACACTCTCGTTTTAGTGAGAAATTTTTATTTTCGTTTCTATTTTATATACTGGAATAATTTAGTCCCATTTTTGTGGGGATTTCCGTTTTTCGTGGGGATCTCCATTATCCGCTTAAATTTTGTATTACTAAATTTTATATTTATAAAATTTATAAATAATAGCTAAAAATATAAAAGAATTTATTTATAAAATATTAATAAATTCAAACACACAAAATATCAACCAAACATAATTAAAATATAAATATTTTAATACATCAAAAATATTCGGTAATGTTTTTTAATAAAGCATTAAAAATTTAGCATACATTAAAGTACGAGTACTTGAA